>CBVK0100768699.1:0-12500 GCA_900067695.1 Picea abies | reverse complement strand
CCAAAGTGTGCAATGGAGTGTTGAAACCATTCCACCTTTAAAGAATGATGGACATGACAAGCTGTGCAAATTAAGAATCAACAAAAGTAAGAGAGGGAACCTCCTGTGAAATAATGTCCACAGTTTTCTCAACCGTGGTATCCATAGCATCATAAAGCACTCCCAAGCTAAGTTGCAGGTAATGTGTAGCAGGGTGTGTGTGGTATGGCCTTGAAACATGCTTTCTGCCATACAAATGCATTTCATATGCTTGGAAACATGTTTATGTGCTGCACCAGCATTCTTATGACGCCTTTTCAAAAAGGTTTAGCTGATATTGTACTTGGGTTTATCACGGGTTTGACCAAAAATGCTGGCAATTAAAGGTAGTGTTAAATTCTTAAAGTAAAGGATAGAAAAAGAAAGATAAAGGAAATGCCAACTTTTACTTCAATTTTTATCATCACCATTAATTGTCTGAGAATGTTTGAGAGTGGTTCCAACCTCATTGGACTTCATATGGAGAAAGTAGAATTTCACATGCCATTCAAACTTCAACAGACTTGAACAGTTTTCAGGATTTCAGGATTGGTAGGATTGTAGCATTTTCATTGGATTCTACCATGTATGCTGGTATGGGATTGTCATTTAATCAAGAGCATCAACCTTTTATGTAAACCGATGTTGGCGGCCTTGATTGTTGAACTCCTCTGTTATGGCCTCAGCAAAAATATACCCTTCTCTCAAGCCAAATCATTTATTAGGCATTTTAAGCTTTTTTCTACCATATTTTAAGGTTTGGATTATTCACATCAAATTTGGATGGTGTAGACTGATGTCTTGGAGGATTGAGGTAGAAGCAAAGGCTAGACAAGGAGGCAGAGGGTGATATTATTAATGAGGATCTCAATATAAGCAATGGTGGAACATTGCTTGTCATTTAAATGTTTTTGCTCATTTATTCATAATGCTTTCTTTCAAAGATTCAAGATAATGTGCTATTTATGAAATAGCACATTACACACACATACATATACATATATTGTGTTTCCTGTTTCCAGATTTTTGAGGGGTCATGTTTCCAGTGCATTTTCGTTTCAACTTGTACCCATTTCCCCATATTGTGCAACTTAGCTCCCATAAAAGATTTGTGTATGTCTACTTGTCGGAGAAGCTCAAATGTAGGTGATGTGAACTCGAGCAAAAAATCTATCTTGGTTCACCAATTCTCATCAATCAACAACCTGTGCACCATACTTCTCCTCTCTGAATCTGCTTGTCTGCACTCAGACCAAATCACAGCCACCAAGTCAAAAAATGTGAAAAATGAATGAAAGGAGGGGTTTTCTTAGGAAAAGAGAGTCCATTAGGATTTTTAGAGATTTTTTTTTTTCAAATTAAAATAAAATTTAAGTAGGTACAGAAAGGAATTAGAGGTTAATTTGTTGTCATTTTTCATAGGTTAGGGGTTTTTGGTCTTCCTATGGGTCCCAGGCCCCTGATGGGCACTTGGGTACGCCTGAACAACTTAAGAAAAGCGATAAAACACAGGGGTCTGATGCTGAAATGCACCGGAAATGTGCTGAGCCATACTTTACGGTGTTTCATAATCTTGAAATGGTGTATGGTACAGCTCAGCGCATTTCTGATGTGTGTTGTATCCATTTTGGCACATTTTGAGTGTCAGTATGCAGGGGTTGGGTGGGAGTTTCCTGCAACATAATGTCCAGGCAAGGGGATGCCATAGATCTTCCTTAGCCCTGCAATTCTCTAAAGGAGGTAACAAAGAGTTTGTGGAGCTTGATGTCATTTTTAAGTTCTAGTAGTCCAAAGCAGACAGTCTGTTACAGGAATTAACACAAATAACTACATTACTTGATTACCAATGACATAAATCGACTTGTTTATTAGCCTCAATACATATCACTAAATTCACTTTATTATTAACAACACAACTTACAAGATCTTTTATTAATTGGTTTGTTTGCAAAAATAACAGTTTTGTTTGCTTGATAGATTCCTCTATCTGTTTGGTCAACTTCTGATTTATCCTAATTGAAGTCAAGTGGACCTTGGTGTTGAACCTTGTTCCACCTCAGCCTAACTTTGCTTGATTCCAGTCTGCATCACTGTGGCATTTTTCCGAATGACAGTGACCTAAAGGCTAACTCTGAATGAATGTGATATTTGTAACTTCTGACCACACTGTGCATGAATCTTGTCCAATTCTACAATTTTTTTGTCTGACTCTATCTAATGTTGGTTTATTTCCAGGATGTATAGGTCCATCTTTTTCTTTAGTTTCTGTTTGTGGCTTTTGTCTGGATGAAGATTCTTTGTTGCTGGTTGAACACATGTGCTTTGGCCAAAACCTCCATGAGCACCAGTGTGCTCTAGATGCAATATGAAAGTGCTTGTGATGCTGTTAGTAGGTGGGGTCTCTTTATACTGTGTCCTGGCAACTTGCCCCCAAAAGGAGAAGAATGTTTCCTTGTAATACTTGAACTTATTATGTCATTGGTTAGTATGGAAGTGGGCAAGGAAGTGACTGTGATTCCTTTGTATCATAGGTAAGTTTGGATGTACAGCATGTAATAGAAGCTGGCTAGTTGCATGCACCTAGTACTTGTCACAAAAAGGTAGCGACAGCCTTTTAAGTTAAAAGTGAAAAAGTTGACACAGACAAAAAATTGTCAGGCTTTGAAGTTAAAACCTGACACAGAAGCAAAATATTGTCAAGATAATAAATTAATCTCTTAGGCTCACCAGAATTTTCCTCTTGAAAAATTCATTTCTATTTTATTTTTATTTTTATTTTTTATTTTTTATGGATGGTCATCTTAGTCCGAGTGTTTGCAATTTTTTAGAATTAGTAATGTAACTGAAGGGGTGCTAATCTGATGGGTTAATTTCACACACACACACACAAATGAAAATAATATGAAAGCAAGAGAAACTTCTAATTTTCAGTAATGCTTTTGAAACATTTCTCATTTTAAATTTTTTTACAGAGACATTGTCAATGAAGGGTTTGATATTAAATTGCATGGACCGTAAGACAGAAGCTTATGAGCTCGTTCGGCAGGGCTTAAAGGTAATAGAATTCACAGTTTGTGTTTTCATGCTCATTTGATTAAACCATCTGTAATTTATTATTTATACAATACATAAACCTTGAAGAATGATTTCTAAAGATATGTACATTAATTGTATTATGTTGGTGCATCTGTGCAGAATGATTTGAAAAGTCATGTCTGTTGGCATGTTTATGGTCTTCTGTACCGTTCAGATAGGGAGTACAGGGAAGCAATCAAATGCTATAGAAATGCTCTTAAGATTGATCCAGAAAATATTGAAATTCTTCGTGACCTGTCTCTTCTACAGGTGTGTTGAGAATGAAATGTGTGATTGACTGTCTTGGTAGCTAAATATTTTGCTTTCATAATGTCCAACATAAGCATTTTCTATGTTTATAACTGGTATATTCCTGCATATTTAATGTTTCCTTTACATCATTACTGAATGCTTGCTTTGCCCAAGGTTGTCAACATGTATGATGTTAATGATCTGCAGTGTGCACTCACAGACTTTTTAGTTTGCTACTAAATGAAAGAGCTTCAGAATTGTACGAAATAATAATCCTGAAATTAGTGAGGAGGTACTTTATATTAGATTATTGGTGTAGGGTGTATACTAGCAAATATACTGATATTATTTTGGGGATGGTAAAATGTTACTTGTGTCATATATGTAATATGGCATTAGATGATTCTATTAGCTTTATAGACCAAGTTAATGATATATCAGAGGATAGTAATAACTCGTTCTGAACATTACAATTTATCCTATAGAAGAGAAATTGTATGCCTTAGTCAACTGTGGACATTTTTCTTTCTTTCTTTCTTAGTGAAATGTAATTTATAATTGATGATATCAAGGCTTCTGGCCACAGGATGGAATTGTTTACAATGGGCTTAATTGAATGAAAAAGAGCAACCTGACTAACCATTGGAAATATTAAAGTTCTTAATAATTAAGGGGAGAAAATTGGATGCTGATATGCTATCAAGGACTGAGGATTAGTTAGAGTTTCCTCTTATCACGATGCAGCAAGCATGCTCTTCCCAATCTGGGAGTATAAGAATGATGTGTATCCATCTTACGATATCTAATGAAGATTTCTTTGGCTAAGAAGCTGTTGGTGGGTGGTATCTTTTCCACCAAAGTTGGGTGGTATCTTTTCCACCAAAGTTTCTTAGGACTTGCACCTGGCCCCAATGACATGGAACAATCTGCTTGCATAGGTGAGATGTCCTGTGAGTGGAGTATCGTTAATATGAGTAATCTCAACTCACATAGTGATGGGGGATTGATTGTTATGAGAATAAACTATATCACTAAATCTGGAAACCCTAGATAGGGTTGAGACGAAGATACACACAATAACCCAAATATTATATTAAGGAAATACTTAACACAACTACGAGATTCATCTCTCTTATATAGAGTTCGAGAGGTCTTTATTTTGTCCAAAACCCTAAATGCTGATAATAACTAGAAAAGTTTATCTTTTGGCCGTAGTCACTAAGGTGACTTTATTACACATGCAAGTCTTATATTTTAACACCCTCTCTTAAGGTTTACAATATTGAAAACAAAACTCACTGAAAGCAAACACACTCTCACTGCAAACACACTTACTGAAAACTAAAACAATAGAATCAAACATTCTTCAGATGTTTTTTCTTTGAAAATATTGCTTGAACCAATGAGACTCCTTCAAGCTGCTCCCTATTCCTCCAAAAGGTAAAGTCTCCCAACTATAATCCAAATTCCCAACATTGTTGGACACCATTTGCACATGAAATGCCTCATAACCCTCGTAAAGTTACGATGCCAAACTTCTAGATCTACATGCTACAACGGACATTCTGAGAGAGCAAGGCCAATAATAGCTTCGGCTTTATCATCTTAGCTCTTCCATTCTAGTAATTTATTTGGATATGTAGGTGATTGCTCAATCCCTTTTACTATTCCCCACAGGTTTTTGTTCATTAATTGCATATGGATTTTCACTTTCTAGTAATGGAAATTTTGGCCATTGATTTTTTCTAGAGTCTTCATTTTGAAAATTATGTGTAAACTCTTCTGGAATTAAACAGAAATAAAGAAAACATCTAGGAAATGATGTACGATGATCTGTATGACAGGCTAGCAATGGTTTTATGGTGGACGATGGATGTACAATGGCTGTACGATTTTCCTTGGTGCTTGGTTGATTTTTCCTTGGTGGCTATACGATTGCACGATTTTCCTTGGGAGTTGGTTGATTTTTTTCTTATTGGTGGTGGCTCATGTAGAGTGGTGGTTGCTCCTTTATTATTTTATTGACATGCGTTTGCCTCTCCATACAATGGCTTCAATAGTCTATGCTTATATTCCCCCATGGCAGTCTCCTACATCGATCAACTTCTTCAATCTTGGGGGCGACAACTCTTCTTTTAGGTGTGAAACTACATGTTGGCTTACAAGCAACAAATTACAAGTAATGAGAACTCCTTTACAAATTCCAAGCAATGACAACTCCTTTAATATGGATTCTCAATCTACCTGCTTTGATACCATTTTACGAGAATAAGCTAGATTGCTAAATCTTGAAACCCTGGAAACGGTTGAGACGAAGATACACACAATAACACAATATTATCTTAAGGAAATATTTTAGACATTTACAACAAGATTCACCTCCCTTATATACAGTTCGAGAGGTGATTTGGAATGGATTATTATATAATTTGTCATCAATCTTAGTACTTTTTGGGTGGAAAAATTGGAGAAATTGCCTTGCAGAGCCAATTTTTGTGGTAGGTCCCAGTTTGGAGATTTGGGGTCCAGAACCTTCCAGAGCCATTTTGAGGCATCAAGCGACATTTTTGTGGTCAAAATTTTGTGAGCATAGCCCTTAGCCCCTTGATGCTGTTCTACACATCGAGACCTTTCTAATGATGCAAAAATTGCCTCAATTGGAGCTCATATGCAGAGGTTATGCCTCTCGCAAGTTGAGCTACCTTGTTCACCATCACGGTACAAGTGGATGCTGCGTCAGCCCCAATCACTGACACATGTGGGGTTAGCCACGTGTGGACTTTCAAGAAGATTCTAGGTCCAAAACCTTATCACCAATTGAGGATTGAGGATGGAAAAACCCTAACCCCTAGATGGCTTATCGGGCTATGTTAAATACTGGGTTGCTAGGAAGAGAAGGGGTTCAATTCTTTTGTATTGTACTTTTTCCATATTTGAGCAAGGTTTCCAAGGAGTGGGATTTGAGAGCATAACAGAGGTAGGAAGAAGAGTCTATAGTAGCCATTCGGGCCATAGAGTGACAGACAACTCCAAAGTGGGTGCCCCTTTCTTTGTATTTGTTGATATTTTTGGTGTAACTATGGAAGATATTCTTGTATATTTGTTTTGGTCAAACCTTTAAAAGGTTATTGTAATTATATTGTACAAGTCGGCTCAACTGAAATTATTATATTATTGGTATTTTACTTGTAATTGTAAAAAGCCCCATTGTGGCTAGTCGACCCTGTTTTTATGGGTTAGTTAGGTCAAGAGTCATGTCTCTTCAAGAGACATTGTTGTGTATAAATAGAGGATAGGTTCCTCTCATTTGCACACTCTCACACACACTTGTCTTGTGTATCTTGGAGCGCATAAGAAGGTCTAGTGCACAAGTCTTGGAGACTGGTTCTTTTGGTGTTTTTGGTCTTGGTCTTTATTGGAGAGCTATAGCGCATCATTGTACTGGTTGAAGAAATCTATATTGAGGATTTTGGTTGTTGGGTTTTCTCCCTCACGAGTGTTTCCCAGGATAAAAAAAATTACAACATGGTATCAGAGTAGGCCTAAATAGAAGCCAGTTGCAGATCTAGAAACCTAAAAGGGAGCCGTTTTCAATCTAGAGATAGTTGCCAGACAAACCAAGACCATCGGGAGGTTCTCCCTAGCCTTGCGCACTTTTCCACTGGACCAATTTTCCATTTTGCAACTGCTGCAGTTAGGGTTTTACCCAAACCCTAAGGTTGATGTTTTTCCAGTTTCTGGGGGAATTTTTACAAAGCAAGACCACCACGCAGCTCGCCTTAGCAGAGCGCACCTACTGGAAAGTTCAGTCTTTCAATTTTGGTCATATTTTTGTGTGGTCCTAGGCATGATGACTACCAGAACAAAGATCGATGAGAAGCTAGATGGAGTTGATAACTTCAGGGCGTGGAGGTACATAGTAACCCTCCTTCTTGAAGAACATGAACTGGATACATTCATTATAGAAGAGGTTCAAGAACCTCAAGGAGATGAAGCTAAGAAAAAATATAAGAAGGACATGGTGAGAGCAAAAAGGATTATTGCAGACTCCATTAAGGACCACCTTATCCATCATGTATCATCATTTTCTTCTCCAAAACAAATGATGGACACCTTAAATCGTCTGTTTGAGGGAAGCAACATCAATCAAAGAATGACTTTGAGATCTCAGTTGAAGAATGCGAAAATGCAGAACTCAGAAACCATTCACTCCTACTTCTCAAGAGTGAATCAAATCAATGAGCAGATAGAAGCCATTGGTGACTCGGTAGAAGGAGAAGAGATGGTAATGACTACCTTGAATGGGCTCCCAAGGTCATGGGATGCAGTCATCCAAGAAATTTGCTCAAGGAAGAAGCTTCCCAAGTTCAGTAGGATTTGGGAAGATCGTAACCATGAAGAAGCTAGGACAACTGCAAGAGAAGAAAAGATGACAGATGAAGATCAAGCCCTAGCCGCCCACACTAGGAAAGGAACGAACAAGGAGGAGCGTTCTTTACTTAAGAAGTTTAAGAAGGATCAAAGAGACAACTCAAAGATCAAATGTTACTGTTGTCAGGAATTGGGACACTTTGCTAATGATTGGCCCCTCATTATGGAAACTAAGAAAAAGAAAGGAAGTAAGAGGCATCAAGTTCACACAGCTAAAGATGGTGAGCCTCCCAAGAAGTTTGCAAAGCAAGATGAATCAAGTGATGAGGATTATGTTCTTATCTCAACCCTCACAGGTACTGTTACTCATGGAAGCGACACTTGGTTGATAGACAGTGGTTGATAGACACAAGGTGAAATTGGGTGATGACTATCAGTGTCCAATCAAAGGTGTTGGAGAAGCTTCCTACAAGCTAAACTCAGGCAAGCCAATGAAGATGAAGGAAGTTCTCTATGTTCCAGGTTTAAAGAAGAATCTTCTCTCAATTTCAGCATTGGACAAGAAAGGATTTAGAGTAGCATTTATTGATGGCCAAGTTCTTATGTGGCCTAGAGGGAAGATCCTTGATGATGCAGTAGTGATTGGAGTTGAAGGAGGACTCTACAAATTAAAAAGACATTCAGACTTTGCAATGGTTCATGATATTGTGAATTCCAGGTAACTATGGAATAGGAGATTTGCTCACCTACACTACAAAGATCTTCTAGTTGTGAGCAAAATGGTGACAGGTCTTCCAGAAATCCAAGTAGAACCAGATGGTGTGTGCAAAGGATGTGCACAAGGAAAGAACGTGAAGCACTCCTTTTCCAATAGTGATAGCATAGCCAAAGGAGTTTTGGACATCGTGCATTCAGATGTGTGTGGACCGATGTCGACAGCTTCACTAAGTGGGTATGTATATTATGTATCTCTCATTGATGATTACTCATGTAAAACTTGGATTTATTTGTTAAAAGCAAAGAATGAAGTTTTTGGAAAATTCAAAGAATTCAAGGCTTTGGTAGAAAACTTGATAGAGCAGAAGATAAAGAGCTTGCGATCATACAATGGAGGTGAATTCACCTCAGAAGAATTCAAGGAGTATTGCAAGGAAGTTGGGATAGCTGAAAGGAAGAACCGGACAATCATGGAAGGAGTAAAGGCCATGATCCATGATCAAGATCTTCCTATGCATTTCTGGGCAGAAGCAGCGAAGATGACAGTGTACGTGCATAATAAAAGTCCCCACAAGGTGCTTGAAAACAAGACACTCGAGGAGATGTTTTCAAGAGAGAAGCTAGAAGTCCCATTTTAGAATATTTGGCTGCCTTGTATTTGTTCATGTCCCTAAGGAAAAGAGGACAAAGTTGGACCCTTCCGGACAGAAGGGCATATTTGTTGGTTACAGTGACACATCGAAGGCATACAGGATATTCATTCCCAGTCACCGGAAACTGGAGATCAGTCGAGATGTAACCTTTGATGAGAATGCAACTTTTAATAAATCCAAACAGATCCGTGCAGAAGAGGTACATGAAGAAGAGAATGAAGTTCCTAAAGTTCCAGAGGCAGTTGAACCAGAGGAAGCCATTCTAGAGGACCATGACATGGTAGAACCTTAGAAACCTATCGAGATACCTTCTTGCGAGAGAAGACTAGCTTATCAAAGATGCAAAAATAATTAGTGGCCTAGAGAAATCTTTCAGGGAAAGTAAGAAGCCGAAGCATATTCTAGCTATGTGGCATGCTTGTGTGACATAATGGATGCAGAACCTTCCAGTTATGAAGAGGCTGCAGAAAATCAAGTATGGAAAGATGCCATGGCAGAGGAATACCGGTCCATTATGCAGAATGATGTCTGGGATGTGGTTCCTAGACCAAAGTAAAAATCTGTGGTGAGTTCGAAATGGATCTACAAGACGAAACATGCAGTTGATGGCAGTATTGAAAAATATAAGGCAAGATTTGTGGCCCGAGGTTTCTCTCAGAAGGAAGGGATTGACTATGAAGAGACTTTTTCTCCCGTAGTGAGCTATACCTCGATCATGACTATACTTTCATTGACCGCTATGATGAAATGGAAGGTGCACTAGATGGATGTAAAGACAACCTTCTTGAATGGTGAAGTAAAAGAGGGAGTTTATGTAGAGCAACCATTTGGATTCGAGAAACATGATAGGGAGACTCATGTGTGCAGATTAAAGAAGGCTTTATATGGATTGAAGCAGGCACCTAGAGCATGGTATGGTAGGATTGACAATTTTCTGATGAGCTCGGGTTTTAGCAAGAGTAGTGCCGATACTTTAAGGTTGAGGATGGTGAACCGATGATTCTACTGTTGTATGTAGATGACCTATTTTTAACAGGTATGAAAAAGCTCATCACTGAGTGTAAAAGAAAATTGGTTGTAGAATTCGAGATGAAACATTTAGGAATGATGCACTACTTCTTGGGACTAGAAGTTTGGCAGAGATCAGATGGGATTTTCCTAAATCAAGGAATGTATGTTGTGGAAATCTTGAAGAGGTTCGAGATGTTGGACTGTAAGGCCATGGCTACCCCGATGGTATCAAATCTAAAGTTGTTGCAGGATACAACTTCAGAGATTGTGGATTCTATCTTATACAGGCAGATAATGGGCTTGTTGATATATTTGACGAACACAAGACCAGATATATTTTTGCTGTGAACACCCTGAGTCAACATTTGGAGCAGCCCAGACATGTTCATTTGGTTGCAACAAAACATGTGTTGAGGTACCTTGAGGGTACTCTAGATCATGGTCTCTTGTATAGATCTGACCACGAGTTTGGATTGTATGGATACTCAGATTAAGATTGGGCCGACAGTATTCCTGACTGGAAGAGCACTTCAGGATACTGTTTCAGTCTTGGCTCCAGTATGGTCTTGTGGAGCAGCAGGAATTAGTCATGTGTGGCACTTAGTACGGCTGAAGCTGAGTATGTGGCAACATGTGCAGAGAGCAAGGAAGTAGTGTGGCTTCGGAAGCTGATGTCTGGGTTATTTGGTCTTGGATTGGAGGCGACCTGCATTTGGTGTGACAACCAGAGTTTTATAAAGTTGTCAGAGAATCCGATGTTCCATGATAGGTTGAAGCATATCGAGATCAGATACTACTACCTCAGGGATATGGTATAGAGGGGAGCAATGAGGCTCTAGTTCGTGACTACCGAGGATCAGATTGCAGATGTGTTGACCAAGTTGTTGTTGAGGATGAAGTTCGAGTACTTCAGGGACAAGCTTGGTGTGGTCCCTCTTCAGAGGGAGTGACAGGTGGAACTCATCCAGCATGAAAAAGGGCTGGCACTGAGTTTGGTGGGTCTCATCCAGCATGAAAAAGGGTTGGCACTGAGTTTGGTGGGTCTCATCCAGCATGAAAAAGGGCTGACACAGAGAACAAATGGAAAATCTCATCCAGCATGAAAAAGGGCTGGCACTGAGTCTGGTGGATCTCATTCAGCATGAAAAAGGGCTGGCACTGAGACATGGGTGCACATGATCAAGTACTGATGCATTGCGGGGAGTGGATGTCCTGGGGACATGTTGTAGCTATTGAGAGCTACCCACAAACCTTGGATGCATGGGGTGAAGTCATGTTGCACTATGGATATCCGAGGATGTATAGATTCGCATGTTCAACAGTCAATAGATGTGAGCTCGTGTGGTATCAGACTTGGAGTCTATGTTTGGAAAGAATACCTTCCTAGTTAAGATGGAGTCTTAATATTTTTGGTGTAACTACGAAAGATATTCTTGTATATTTGTTTTGGTCAAACCTTTAAAAGGTTATTGTAATTATATTGTAGAAGTGAACGGCTCAACTGGAATTATTATATTATTGGTATTTTACTTATAATTGTAAAAAGTCCCATTGTGGCTAGTTTCCCTGTTTTTATGGGTTAGTTAGGTCAAGAGTCATGTCTCTTCAAGGGACACTGTTGTGTATAAATGGAGGATCGGTTCCTCTCATTTGCACTCTCACACACACACTTCTCTTGTGCATCTTGGAGCGCATAAGAAGAGGTCTAGCGCACAAGTCTTGCAGACTGGTTCTTTTGGTGTTTTTGGTCTTGGTTTTTCTTGGAGAGCTATAGCACATCATTGTTCTAGTTGAAGGAATCTATATTGAGGATTTTGGTTGTTGGGTTTTCTCCACCACGAGGGTTTCCTAGGATAAACTTTGTGTTCTATCGTATCTGTGATTGTCTATCTTTCAGTGATTCTATTACAGTTGCTATTGGATTAAATAACTGTAACTATGTAACTAGAATTTTAAAAAAATTACAACAGTGTTTGCATTTTCATAACTGAAGAAAAGAGAGCAACGCATAGGCCTCACCTTGTTAAATTTGGCAGCATTGACAATCATACTCCAATGAGAAGCCATATGGGCCACGTTGAGGCTAGCCAGGGAGATTTGGAGAATCAACCTGTCTTGTGAGGTATTGACAAAAGCTAGGGGGAACGTACAACCTTTGTGAGTCAAACCAAAAGTCAGGACGAACGAGATGCTATGTAAGTCTAATGCAAAAGTCACGGGGAACGTACAACCTCTGTGAGCATAGATAGTCTAGTGCAAAAGTCAGGGCGAACGTACAACCTCTGTGAGCATAGACAGACTAGTGCAAAAGTCAGGGGGAACATACAACCTCTGTGAGCCTAGTCAAGCCTTATGAGCCATGAGCAAAAGTCAAGGCATCTAGCAAAAGTTAGGTTGAATATA
>CBVK0100768698.1:0-17375 GCA_900067695.1 Picea abies | reverse complement strand
ATTGATCTAGTGCATTGGCATGTGTAACAATATCCACCATGAAGAGAAATTTGAATTGCCTTGTAAAGAGTCGAGTTGTAGAAGTCAAAGTTGCGTGTCTAGGTCAAAGTCAAAGTTGTCAAGTTGTTGCATGTTGCATGCATGTCTGGTTGCATGTTGCAAGCATGACATGCACCACATGCATGCATGACATGTGCATGCTAAGTTAGTACGCATGCATGCCAAGTCAAGGGTGAGTTGTAACTGAAGCCTCAAGTCTAGTTCTATTTTCGAACTAAAGCGTGAAGCTGAGTTATGTCAAGCATGCCTTCTTACCTCTACTTCGAGTCCTCTTCTCTTCTCCTATTCATTCCTTTATAAGCAGAGGTCGACCCCCTCTCTTCCACACAATTGCTATGCAGGGTAAAGGTGAAGCTATAGAGGCTGCTAAACATAGGTGCATATCAGTTCTATAGAGGCTGCTAAACAGAGGCGGATATCAGTCCTATAGAGGAAGCATTACAGAGGCGCATATCAGAACTATAGAGGCAGCATTACAGAGGCGCATATCAGAACTATAGAGGTAGCATTACAGAGGTGCATATAAGACCTATAGAGGCAACATTACAAGTGCTAAACAAAGGCGCATATCAGTCCTATAAAGGCAATTGTACCAATGCTAATTAGAGGTACGTATCAATCAAATACAGGCAACATCAACAACCCATATCAGAGCTGATATATCAGTTCTTAAGAGGCAGCATATCTCAGTCTTTGAATGCATCTCAGATACTTCTTCAGCTTTGGCTTGTAACAGGAGTCTAGATATCAACAAGGTCTCTTAGTTCACTGTCAGGTTAGAGTCAACTTGGCAAGCTCTTTAAGAGCAGAGGATTCATGCTGGATATTTGTAAGTGATCTTACATTATTAATGCAATAAAGGAATATTGTTTGGTGGGGTTTTTCTCCTTGTACAGGGTTTCCCCAGGGCATATGTGTTGTTGATGTGCATGCTTACGTATTTACGTGATTATTGCTATTCAGTTATTATTCTATATTGTTGAAATGTATTAAGCTGGAATCAAAGTGTTGAAGAAAATAAATAAATAGTCTGCATAAGAAATCAAGCTTATAATTTAATAGCTGGGTTTTCTTCCATATTAGGTTTCCTAAGATACATCTTGTAATCAATTGTGTGGATGGTGTGTATATTTGCATGTTCTTTCATTTTTGTATTCAATTATTTTCATAAATTTGAGCAATAAGCTAGTAATAAATCGCTAGGGATCTAAGGAAATAAATTGTGCAATCTAAGATTTCATAATATTTTAAGTTTCGTTGTGATGAACTGTTCCAATGGAATATCCATGACAATTTATAGATCATATTGGTATCATATCATTTTTCTTTGGGGTATTTGTGGAAAGTTGCAGGATCTAGGAATTCTCTCAAGAAGGAAGTTGCAAAACCCTAACTATGGTAGATGAGTCTGTTCAAAACAATCCTCAAGATGCAATTGAAGAGAGATTTCAAGGCTAGAAAAGCAAGTTGCTGATATATCTTCCAACATGGCCCTCCTCATGGCAGCTCTAGCAAACAAGTTCAAACCTTTCGAGGAGATTGGTGGCTCTAACTCAGAAGTTGGATCTAATGGGAAATAGTGTGATAGTGAAGACCTAGAATAGGAGTAAAGAAAAGAGCTCTAGAAAGAGCAACCACGTTCCATTTCCATTATGCCGTCGCAACTTCTATTCAAAATGGAAGTGAAAGTGGATATCAAATCCTATCAAGCTGCGATTGATGATGTTACAACTTTGTAATAAAAGGATGTTGATATAACTCTAGGTTCACCCGTTAAATTTCTTGAAACCCAACAATTAGAAATTTTATGCCAAAAATTTAACAACTCAGAATTTAATCTATTGCTGATATAAATTCTGTAAACTATGCAGAAAATTTACAGTTGAGTTTTAACCATTAAAAATGCACAGTGGAATCATAAACAACACACACATTTGAACATAGATATTTTTGGGCAATGCCCTTGGAAAACCCCGAAGGGAAAACCAATAAGTGAGGATTTTATTGGCTTCAGAGGAAGAAAACATTACAACGACGACTTTTTTAAAAATTTCTTACAGCCCAACAATAGTGGCTTGCTTTTTTGGCCCTAAAAACTCAGTCCCGCTTTTTTGGCCTAGTTTTTTAAGCCCTTCATTTTTGTGCATCTTTTTCACTCTGCTTTTTCGGTTGAGCTTTTTCATATGGTTTTTTCGGCCCTAAAATTTGGTCTTGCGTTTTTGCGCTCTTCCTCAGTCAAATCACCCTCTTCCTCTCAACTCAATGTGTCTCTCACACCCTCACACTCTCTGTGAGTCTCTCACATTGTGTATGCAACTCTCACCACCACACACAATGTGTGACACAAGTACATGAGCAAGACTCCCTCTTGCTCCTATGCACTCATTGTGTGCCTGCCACTCTCCTTAGATCTTCTTTTATAATCTCTTAATGACTAAAATCCTATCTCCAAAGTGATCAACGATCAAGATTTGATTTTGATCTCTTGAGATCAATGACTGTGACTTAATCTCTCATTGAGATGACTTAAATCACTAAGTCACTTTAGTCATTAAATAAAAGCCACTTCAACGATAAAGTTGATATCTAGAGAGTGTCGCTTAGACACCTCTACATGCTAGGCACCACCAATGCAGAAGTACTTGACCGAGCTACCCCAAAGACCAACACTCCCTCTTAGCGTGGAAGGTACTTCTGGAAAAAGCTTATTCTGGATCAATCTATGACCCCATCAAATCTACTTGCTGCTGTAGCTGCTCCCTCTGAATTGGAAGACCCTCCTGCTACCTTCGTTGCACTCTGATCTGATCTACGATTCAAGATCCCCTTATACCCCCACTACAAGCTGTCCCAACACCCTATACAACATACCCTCCCCTGTCTAACAACAAACACTGATGCTGCGTCTAGTGTAGCTCCCTCTGGATATATGAACACATGTCCATGCTTGAACACAACTCCATATCCCTCATCCTCCAAAGTTGATACTGAGAGCAAGCTTACCTTCAACTCCAGAAAAAACAACACCTTTGCCATATCCAGAGATCCTCCTAACTCTAGTCGAAATCTTACACATCCAACCCCCTTCACTGCATGCATGGTACTAGTCCCACAATCCACATGACAGTTCGAGTCTATCTTAAAAACACTAAAGAACATCGACCTCATTCTCGTTATATGGCGAGATGAGCCACTGCCCACAATCCAATGTCCCCAAACTCTGCATTGTCACTGCCCACAATCCAATGTCCCCAAACTCTGCATTGCCACTGCTTGAAAGACAAAAGACGAGAAAATTCCTTTTCGATTTTCTCAGCAAAATCATTGATCTCAGTTGATGCTGATGCTGTTACCTGTGTCTCCTTCTTGCCGTTCTTGTTTGGACACTAGCTTGCATAGTGGCCAATCTTATGACATGCAAAGCATTTAATTTTTATCATGTCCTTTCCATCTCCCTTCTTTTATCCGAGCAAAACTCTTGCAAATTCTTGTGCCAAAGTCTTCAGTACCACTCTTCAAAGTCCCAGCTCTGATACCTTGTTAAATTTTTTGAAACCCAGCAATCAAAATTTTTATGCCAAGAATTTAACAACTCAGAATTTAATCTACTGCTGATATAAATTCTGTAAACTATGCAAAAAATTTACAGTTGGGTTTTAACCATTAAAAATGTAGAGTGAAATCATAAACTTTACACACATTTGAACATAGATATTTTTGGGCAATGCCTCGGGAAAAACCTCGAAGGGAAAACCAGTAAGTGAGAGGATTATATTGGCTTTAAAGAAAGAAAAAATTATAGCAGCTAATTCAGAAATTTCTTACAGCCCAACAAAAGCAACCTGCTTTTTTGGCCTCGTTTTTTCGGCCCAACTTTTTCCAGTAGCTGCAAATTCGCCCTCTTCCCATCAACTCAATGTCTCTCACACCCTCACACTCTTTGTGAGTCTCTCACATTGTGTATGTGACTCTCTCACCTCCTCACACTCTCTGTGAGTCTCTCACATTGTGTATGTGACTCTCTCACCTCCTCACACAATGTGTGACACAAGTACATGAGCAAGACTCTCGCTTGCTCCTATGCACTCATTGTGTGCCTCTCACTCTCCCTAGATCTTCTTTTATAATCTCCTATTGACTAAAACCCTATCTCCAAAGTGATCAACAATCAAGATTCGATCTTGATCTCTTGAGATCAACGGTTGTGACTTAATCTCTCGTTGAGTTTAGTTAAATCACTAAACTTTACAAAAAGTCACTTTAGTTATTAAATAAAATCCACTTCAACAACAAAGTTGATATCTAGAGAGTGTCGCTTGGACACCTCGCATGCTAGGCACCGCCAATGCAGAAGTACCTGTCCAAGCTACCCCAAAAGCTAACATCACCTTGGATGGAAACATTGGTGATCTTCATCTTAAACGCAAAGAAGAGTATTTTGACATTCTCCTATAAGAAGAAGAAAATAACATTGTAGGGCTTTATAATGAAGTCATGCTCAAAAGCCCCCTCATCATAAGGCTTGAAAAATGTATTATATGTGATCCTTCAGAACAATCATAAATCATTACAAAAGATGCAGGATCTTTAGAAGAAACTTGACAAGGTTGTAGCTAATGAATATGAAGAAATTTCTTGTCTCAAAAATCATAGTCAAAGCATGATTTGCACAAATCAAGAAGTTTAAAACAAAAAGAAGACACAACAGGGAAAACTAGAACAACTTATCAACAAAGATTCATTGATCGACAAGGAAGCAATGATTGTTATAATTGAATTAGGGATACTTTCAGACATTGATGTACAAAAGATGGATATAGAAACCTTAGCAAATCCAAGTGTCTCTACTAATAAAATTTTCAATGATCAACACAGTGAGAATTGTATGAAGAAGATATAATAACAAAAGTGAATCAAGAAAACTCAAAAATAATGATAAAGAAGAATCAAGTTACAAGGACACCTTATCAACATTCTGATCGCAAGAGCCAACACTTAACCAATAAATGTCTCAATCTTGCTCTAAATAAAGGAAACATTTAACCTATATTTCAAACAAGATCAATTTCAGTGCAATTTGGTCTTAAAATAGCAGTGATTCTTCGAATCAAATTACAAAGAGTTTTGTCAAGGAACCCTGTAAAGACATAGTTCCAAAGAAGATCAAACTAGGGTGGACTGACCCTTCAACAATACGACAATTCTATTCAATACTTCGAAGATTGTACTGCCTTGTTTCTTTGACTATGACAACATGGGGAACAAAGTAACATGTGAAAACATTGCAAGCAAGAACAATGACATAACCTTTATGCTTTGAGAACAAAGCATTCTTGAAAGGGAACAAAACAATCTATAAATATGGAATATAATTTACGTGAATATCACTGATCACACGCATTGATCTTTTGCAATTGGTCCTCCATGCTCTTTAATTAGTGATTATGGACCAATTGGGCAACACACCACACATCAAGTTATAATAAAAGAGATGTTGAACCGTTGGATTAGTCATGTGTAAGGCATGATTAGGATCGTTGGATTAATAAATTACAAAAGCATCGTAAAGAAACTCACTAAAAGCAAACTTAGACATAGCACATTAGACCAAGTTTTACTTAAACTAACTATTAGTGTCAAAATATCCTACCACTTCCTCACAAAAGCGTTAATCTCAAGGGGATTTGACCTTCATGATGCTTTTTGTGCTTGATATTTATAAGATCAAAGGAAGTTGCTTAATCTCTAAGCAAAGTCACCTTGAAGCTAGCTTAAGTTACAATTTGTTCAATTGACATGGCCACAACTTGGATTCTTTCTCCATGACTGATCACCTTCTAAATGCCTTTAGAAGTTTGTTATGCTAAGTGCTGGGAAGATGATAATGGTGGCTCCAACATGGGGATAATGTCCCCTTGCAAGATGTTGAGAATCCTAGAATCTGATCTTTAATTTGTAACCTAATGCAAACATAAAATTTGAATAAACAGTTGCTTTTGGGCTTGACTTTTTAGTTTTTGACCCTAGGTATCTAGGGTAAATTGGATTCTTCAGGGCTCAAGGTTGATACAACGATATACTCATTAAGAGTTTGACATGTCACTTGTAGGAATTGATCTTGGTTGGGAAGGATAACATTCCTCTCAATTGCTTGGGCTAGACCCAATTGCACATACCTGGAGGTGTCCCAAAGGGATCTTGAGTGAATGCATCCAATGTCTATACGTGTATGGGGGCAAACAATGATACCATCCCGCAACTCCAGGAAGTGCTCTAACTTAAGTAGAATGCCATTTTCAAGCCCAGGATCTTCAGGGGTGAGGTCCAGGTGACTTGAATATATAATTTGTATATGTCCTCTCCGATATCTCGGTTTATAATCTGTCTAGTAGGCAAGAGATGGAGTAGGCAAGAGATGGGCCAACACATCTAAGGAGTACCTAAAGGGGGAGGTGGTCATTGATTGGAGGAGTCGGGACGCCTCTGAAAACCAACCTGGTGCGTGGCCTGTGGAGTGATCCATGAGGAGGGCCTCTTGAGGAGCAAAGTGCAAGGTAGGGGTACCGCTTTTTCTTGGTAGCAGAGTTCTTGAAAGATTTGACTCTATGAATGAAGGAGATCAAGCGAAAGATAACCTTGAGGTGGAATGGTTGGACACCGAACTTTGCCTGTATAATTGACTGTGGGATTGTACGTTTGCAAACGACGACATCTCGCAACAACCAAACATCATTGGTTTGAATACACATCAATCAGAGACATAACATATCGGGAGCACAAATTTGTCGGAAAGAACACACCATTGGGGAGAGAAACATAGGTGGCGAGAGGACATACATTGGTAGAAGGTAACATGCTCGGAGCACATGATAGGCGGGAAAGTTGAGGCTATAGAGTGGAGGCTCAAGGTGATTTTGTGAAAAGTTAACCGAAGCAAAACAAATGTTTGTAGTAAAAATGGAACAAATGAGTGGTGTAGGAAAGGAATGTGAAGGTAGAAAACCCTAGACCAAGTGCCTAATCATACCTTGGCAAATGGAGTCATGGGAGTATAAATCAAAGAGGGAAAGTGTATGACAATGCAAGGTAATTGGGGCTCTGCTATTCATGCCACAAATCAGCCTTAGCTAGCTAATTTTTATAGCAGAAAACTACTTTGGAAGGCTATAGGTGCCATACTTGAACATTTGTCTTGAATGTGAGGTTATGTTAATCTAACAAAAATTTGGTTTCTTATATGAAAGGTTAACATAAGCACAATAGAAATAAGAGGCCTCGCATTATTCTATCCAAATGACACATGGCTCATTAGAAGAGCAACCACAACATGCTACAAGGGTTTCCTAACACAAACAACACATAAAATATAAGTGCACAACAAAGCCTCACATCAAATGAAAATATACCTCCAATTATCCATTAGGCTTCAAGCATGTGGTATAGAAATGAAATCCAAGGTGAGAGCCCCTCAATCCCCAAAATCCCAACCATAGATATGCAACCACGAAGAGGGAGCCAAGTAGCAAGTGCAATCACCATCCAACCAAGGAGAAGTGAGACTCCCTACCAAAGATCTCCATCAAATTATATAATGTTATGAAGAGAAGGGGCTCCATGAAGATATATCCCCCCAAGTTGATCCGAAAATTCCTCGGAACCAGCATCAAATCTCCATCAGTGTGATGAAAATCACAATATGGAACCTGATACAATATGAGGTGTAACTGCTATAATTAGAAAATTTTGAAATTTTGAACGAATCAAATTTCTGGTACATGCTTTATGAGAAAGATTAAAAGAAACCTTTTCATTTATAGCCCCCGTATATATTACTTAAATAAATTCCTTTCACTAGAGAAATTTTGAGTTCTATTTCAATGTTGAGTTGATTGTTTTCTTTGCTGGTATGTCTCTAGGGACTAGACTTTCATTTTTCCAAACAATTTTACTGACAGATATTTTCTGTTGGGATTTGTTTTCTTCCGGAAAATGCATGTATAAATATCATTAATAAATGTAAGAAAGAGCACAAATTACATAATCATAGGTGGGGTGTGCTAGCTTGTATGCTCTGGCTCCAATCACAAGAGAATCTGCATCTTTGCTGAAGATTTCTATGCAATTTGCAATCTGGATTTCTAGGTTCATGTGAAAACTTTGACTTTCCCCCAAATTGAGTGGCATAGAATTTACACGTTTATAAGGTAATTTTACTTTCAAGTTTTTTTTTCCAATAGAAAAAAATTTGTAACTTTTATATTTTGAGATGAAAAAGGAATTTACATTCCTAATGTGATATAAGCACTAAACCCAAAAATATTGTCTGAATAAAAGTCCTTGAAACTTTGCATCCTCTATCTCCTATACTACTAGCAAATAATAGTGGCTTATGCCTTCCGATCAAAACTGAAGTCCATGCCTTTGGAAATTACACTAGCATCAACAAGAAAAAAATTGTCATCACTGGCATCATAAGTAGCTGTTCACATCTCTGCATCAGTCATGCTCACTGGCAACAATTGGCTGGAAAGGTAATATTTCATGATGTATTTTCTTCTGTGCGCTAATAAAATAGAAGATGCATTTGTTCCAAAAAATGCTTGCAGAGGCCTGGTCTGTCATCCATTGCATCTTATCAAATTGCTTTATTAAACTTAATTTGCCTTCTTTCTACATCATCTTCGTTTTCCCTTGTTTCTACTACAAACAAATGAAAATAGTTTTATATCTTAATTGGCATGGTCATTAATCATCAATTGTTTCAAGATGAGCAGCACGCTTTTAATTTTTTATTAGCTGGATTGGTAACGTTTGTTTAAAGAAGGAAAGATAAAAATAATGTTTTGAAATGTTTCCGGGGCTTATTTAGATTTGTTACCATCTTGTTGTTGGGCTTATTTTTGATGATTTTAACTTCTTGCTTTTTTTGTGTTCATTTAATTATGTACCTTGCTGTATTTTCAATGATGATGGAAGCTTCTATGGAATTAGGTGCATGTAGGGTAGACATTTCTCCATAGATATTTCATGCGTTCAGTCCTTATTTACTTGAAAACATCTGCAGGCACAAATGCGAGACTTGTCAGGATTTGTGGAAACAAGACAGCAGCTGTTAACTTTGAAGTCTAATCACCGTATGAACTGGATTGGATTTGCTGTTGCACATCATTTGAATTCGGAGTATGTCCCCATTTATTCCTAGTTTATATTAGCTTTAAATGAGGTTGACAGGGCATAATACTTGAGGAATTTACTGCATTGTCTATATATTTAGTGTCACCAGTCCTAGCAAGTGTGTGATGTTAAAGATTCCAGTGATTTATTGTGAAGTGGTTCTGGGGCATTTCATAAATAGCTATACATGGTGACACTAAATATGCTGTCCTGGAGTATTTACCATGTCGATTGAATTCTGGTGCTCAGATGCCTACTATTTAACAGAAGGTTTATCGAAGACTAGAGGTTGATAGTTTTTATTGTTGCACTAGTTTTATAAATTTTTTTCTGACCTGATCCAATTTCTGAATTTGAAGCCTTCAGTTTATAAGGTGTTCACGAGTTCTTCTTCTAGAAGGAATACACAAGGGATTGACAGAATATAATTTAATTGTATTAAAATGTGTATAGTCTTATATGGATATAATGAGGAAATTTAACATTGTTGTTAACAATAAATTGTTAGTATTTCTTTTTCCATGTTACACTGCTCGGGGAAAACCCTCGAGTACTTCCCTCATTTCGAGGATGGGACCCAGGTTAAACCCTAGAATCTTCAGGGCACAAGCCCGGTCAAGAGCAGGGCTCGAAGCTATTACAACCATATACTCTTTAAGAGCTCAACATGTCACTTATGAGAATTGAACTTGGGTAGGGAGAACAACAATCATTCCTCCCAACCACCCTAGCTAAACCCAATTGATGATAAAATGTTAGTATTTACACTGTATGTGTAACCAATTTGTTTTTGTCTAGCCCTTTCTATATTGCTACTTTATTTTGAAAAATGCTTCTTATAGGTTTTTGAAGGATATAGACAATAAATAGCATATTACAAAAACCTGGGCTGCAAATTACTGCAGCCACCACCATGTGTCAAAAGGGGATAAAAGAGAACCTGAAGACTTAAGTGTCATAAAATCAAAATAAGTGGGATAATAAACTAGCAAAACCCCAACTATGATCATCTAATTAAAAATCATGAATGCCAATGGCCTTCAGTAAAGTGAAAAATGAAAGCACATCACATTGAGTTGATATGTTCGTTCCTGCAGCAACTACATATCTCCTTTGGCACACGTGGCAAAAACAACTAGCTTCGGTTCATCATCATGTGGCTTGGGCTAGCCATATGTAGGTGGAGGATCTTCTACAAGTGGACCCTATTCCTATTCATCTTCTTCTTCCTCCTCCTAGACACATGGCCCCTTTGAGATAGCCAGAGATACATTGGGCACCTTATCAATGATCGAAGGACGGGGTGCGGTGGTGCTCATCATCCCTGCAACGTGACCAACTTTAATATCGTTCCCCTTTGTCATGTACCTGGCCCACAACTCAGTGATAGGGTGTGGGTTGCCCTGTCGATTGCCTGGAATGGAATTATTTACTACAGGCCTGGACTTATAGAGCAACCAGTCCTAGCCCAATACTGTTGCAGTTGTTGCAGCTTCTCAACATCAAATAAGCACTTGTCCAGTTGTGCTTTGGTATGCAACGATAAATTCACCCCAAATATATTTGACCAATTAAATTGAAATGTATTGTTAGGCTCTTCTTTCTTAGATATTATGTAATTTCTAGCTTTCCATAGGTGGAAAAGAATTTTAATTGGAAACATATATCAGGCTATATCAAAATCCGCTACCTGGAGTCTTTTGTTCCCCGACAAGGCTACCTTCAAAGATAACTACGAGTTGGAGAAGTGGAAACAAAGGCTCTTGACCAAATCCTAGGCTTGCTGAGGCTGTTGGTAGATCCAAAATAGATACTTAAGGGATTGGTATGACTGTATACAGTACAGATTGACCTAACAAGGTTGAAAAGTTGAATCCTTTGTCCCGTTGCAAGTTCACCATGCATAACTGACGCAACCAGGCAAGTATAGCTTTTGTTTGGCTTCAAAGATGCTTTCTAGATCGATTTGAAGTTTGAACCAATAGAGCCATTTGTTGATCTTCGAGTGAGTTCTCCAAACCTTATTGGGCCTAAGGTCAATTGATGGAGCAACACTTGACCATTTATAAGTATAACCATGGCGAGCTTGTATTTGAGGAAGGGCTTGTTGCGACCCTAAACTCATTGTTTCAACTAGTTTGTGTGGGCCCAGGGGTTTGAACCCAGTTTAAATAGAACACTGTTAGGAATCAAACTCTAAATTTGATCAATAATAGACCTATCAATATTGTTCATCTTAAAAGATGGCTTGAGTTGATCCCATAGGCTCTAGTTTTTGACATTAAAGGAGAAATATCTTGGAGGGATTTAATATGATTACAAAACATTATGTGGATAGAGTACCTAGGGTTCTCAGCCAAATGAAGGCCCTTAGAGAGGATGTCATGTGACTACCGGTTAGCACAAATTTCCACCCTCCTAATTAAGCTGATAGGCCTGTTATAACAGCGGTGTAAAAATGTCTAATTAAAGGAGTAATAGCCCCAAATTGTCATGGGCTAGACCCCTCTCCGTTTGGGCTAGTGGTTGCTAGCCTCTGGGGGGAGTTCCTAGGCATCCTTGCTACCTTGCTTCTGTTCTTTTAGACTGATTTTCTGCATTTAAACTAAAAAACAGCGAGCTATTTGTCTTGGACAGCGTGTCAAAACTGTCCAAAACGATAGGAAAATATGATTTCTTCACTTGGAGAGATCCTGCAGGGTTAGCACAATGAATATGAAATAGAAATAAAATAGAAAACTGCTCAAAAGATTAATGAAATCACAATGAACAGTTAAGGAGAATGACAAATCAGATTGCAAAATTAACAAAATACCATCAAGAAACAAGGTTAGAACACAGACACTCGATTTCTTTATTGATAGGATTGCAAGAGGGTTGGTTGTGCCACAATTGACAAGTCCACAACCGGTCCAATGATCAATTTGCTCAAAGAAGAGTAACTAGACTAAGAGAGAGAGAAGAATGAGAAACAAACACTATGCTAGATGTTGCCAAGAACCGACCAATAACCAATGAAGACCATCCAATATATAGGAGAGGAGTGTGAAGAAAATAGGAGTTAATGCGCACGAGGGTATAAGTGAGTGAGAAATTTAGGAATTAATGCGCATGAGGGAATACGTGTGAGTGAGTAATGTGCATGGGTGAGTTATGAGTGCGAGTGTATGAGCATGGTGAGTTAAATAATGGCTAAGATGCATGGAGGATAATTTTAGCTTTCCAACACATGTTAGATTTCTAAATTTGGCCAAGGGATGAGAGAGTTATGAGTTAAAGGGAAATTCACCCTATTTTTTAGGGATTTCCCAAAATTTAGGAATTTTGCGTTTAAAAGCAATTTAGGGAGAATTTTTAGAAATTGGTTGCATGGAAAGTGAGAATATGGAAAGTGAGAGGAATAGAGTGAGAAAAATTAGCCTTGAGTGGCTAAACTCCAGACAATGCCACCCCACCCATGCGCCACTTTTTTAGCTTAATTAATTCTCATATAATACATAATCCTTGGAAAATGCGTGCTTTGTCCATGATGCCATGTAGATGCCACATCATCCTGATACTTTGCCACATGTCGAAATCTGAGCTTGCCACTTGTCACTACTGGAGAGGACGACGATTGCTAAAAATAGAAATTTCCAAAAATAGCCATTAGGTCCCAAAAATTTAAAGCTTGTCGAAACTGACCCAAACTCTCCACAAATGCTCAGAATGACTAGGGGACCACCATCATGTGTCTACTGCTAAAAATAGAAAGTCCTCGCATGTCCATGATATTATACTCATTGCATTTGATTTTCCACAAGGAATCCGAATCCACAATTAGAATCGACATGCGAGCCTGGTGCTCAACCTGCTAAAAATAGAAATTTGTGGCAAATCATCTCGAAAAAGGACCAAAAAGCTCAGAATGTCTCAAGGATCAATAATATGTGGTTAGAGTCCGAATCTGGGGCCTAGACCTCAAATTGCTAAAAATAGAAAGTTCTTGCATGTCTCCCGAAAAAGTGCTATATAGCCTAGAATCATGCAAGGACCATCCCTGTGTGCTCAGAACTGCTCCAAATTGTTAATAGATCCACTCACACCGTGTCTCCTAAAAAGTAGCAACATCTACTGTATGTAGACATCTCTCTCAAATGTATGGGAAACCAAGATATCTCTAACTCTGAACAGAATAACCATGTACCAATCATATACCTGTCTCTGATGGGAACCAATCTCTTGCTCAACACAAGTGCTAAACTCTGGGAGAATCTCAGAATGCCAGCGAAAATAGTGCATGCTGTCTCTTAACCCGCATGAGTTTCAAGTGTGAAAATGTAGGGGTTAACACTACCAAAAGGAGTGGTTGTTGAGTTAGATATTGGATCAAAATCTTTACCCTTTATAGTGAAGGAAAACATCGACAACATGCGAAAATTTCCCATTACTTTTAACAATGAAAGAATCTTGTATTTTGATCATGAACAGAGTGAGGAGGATTCATGAGTCAGTACATATGACCCCACTTTAGCTTCCACTTGGGCATTCACACCTACCTTGCCTTGTTTCTCTAACTTGTGTTTCCGCATTGACACCTCCGTGGGGAAAGGGAGAAGCAAGGGAACATACTTTGTAGCTTGATGTAAGGAGTTGAGAACCACCAACGATGGGAATAACAGAGGTAGCAGCTATGCACCAAAGTAAGTTCTCGCCCTTTTCACCTTGTTTTCCCATATGGTGCGGTAGAACAAATACAATTATGTAGGAGCAACTTCCAAAGGATTTTGTCCAAATCCTAGGCTTGTTGAGCCTTTGGTGGAACCAAAATAGATACTCAAGGGATTAGTATGATTAGATATGGTACAAATTGGGCTAACAAGGTTGAAACACTGAATCCTTTGTCCTTCTGCAAGTCCACCATTCATAACTTATAAGTGACTAGGCAAGCTTGCTTAGCCATTTTATAGAACCAAAATAGATACTCAAGGGATCGGTATGAAGATATATAGTACAAATTGACCTAAGAAGGTTGGAACGCCGAATCCCTTGTCTCGCTGCAAGTCCATTGTTCATAAGGGACCATGCACACATAGCTCTTTTTTGGCTTCAACGATGCTTTCTATATTGTCTTAAGCCGATAGAGCCATTTCTTGATCTTGAAGTGAATTCTCCAAACTTTATTTTTCCTAAGGTGAAAGTAATGCTTAACCATTTATAAGATAATGATTGGAAAGCTGATATGTGAGGAAGGGCTTCTATTTTGTTATTCCACGGAAAAACATTCATAATTTCATTAGTAATAAGTGAAATTACGTTCTTCAGATGCTATATTAGCATTGCAAGGATCCAACAATGAATCCTTGTGTCTAATAAGCCACAAAAGGCTGGTTCTTCATATGGTGTAACTATTATAATCATATCCAAAATGTTTCCCCTATACATTCTACCTATACTCATATGAGTTACATGCTCAAAAATTCTTGTCCGACTTTGCCAAAGAATAATATTCCATAAATACATCATAAATCTAATTAAAGCTCCATTGATCTTGTAATCAGTCTACATATAACAAAAAAAGTAAAAACAACTTCACAGAGTCACAAAAAAAAGAAGGATGAAACTTGAAAGTAATGCTTAACCATTTATAAGATAATGATTGGCAAGCTTATATGTGAGGAAGGGCTTCTATTTTGTTATTCGATGGAAAAACATTCATAATTTCATTAGTAATAAGTGAAATTACGTTCTTCAGATGCTATATTAGCATTGCAAGGATCCAACAATGAATCCTACGTTCTTCAGATGCTATATTAGCATTGCAAGGATCCAACAATGAATCCATGTGTCCAATAAGCCACAAAAGGTTGGTTCTCCATATGGTGTAACTAGTATAGTCATATCCAAAATGTTTCCCCTATACATTCTACCTATACTCATATGAGATATATGCTCAAAAATTCTGGTCCGACTTTGCCAAAGAATAATAGTCCATAAATTCATCATAAATCTAATTAAAGCTCCATTGATCTTGTAATCAATCTGCATCTAACAAAAAAAGTAAAAACAACTTCACAGAATCACAAAAAAAAGAAGGATGAAGATATTCATCACTTCTTCTGTCCACTTCCTCACAAATGTGCCATTGTATGATGTCCATAAGTAGGGAAACTTTGATAAATCATCTACAATCATATTCCCCTCTTTATAGATATGTTGGTATGATATTGAGTTAAAAGAAATTGAGGTATTTTGAATTTCGTCAAAGATATGCCTTAGAAAGAAATTTCCCAAAATGCGTGAGCCTTGTATCTAGTGAATCACTACTTGAGAATCCCCAAAAATTTGAATTTTTGGGGCCCTCGTTTCAGTTGCAAGTATTAGAACTAGATTCAATTTTTGGGGCCCTCGTTTCAGTTGCAAGTATTAGAACTAGATTCAATGCCATAAGCAAGCTCTGCAATGGTATTTGATTGCTTGTACAATCCATCTTTGAATATTATGATATGTGAGTCTTGTTACCTCACAATTTGTACTTGATAATAAAGGCCTTAATCCACACGGCACAACCCAAGAGGGATCTACTAGGATGGTATCCCTAGTAAGATTACTAAAGCCAAGCAATGAGGACAAGGTGAAGTTAGAGTAGCTTAAGTAAAATTATGTTTTTTGTATTTTTTAGGATATAAAAGAGGCGATGGAAGGAAGTAGAGATTAGTGCCAAATCCAACTAGGGAAATGGTGTCAACGTGAATCAAAGGGGGCTTATGGGGTCAATAAGAAAAATTCTCTTCAAAATTGGTATCGAAGGATTAGGATGAGGAGACTAGAGCGAAAGGACAAAATAGTCTCTTATCTAATCAAGATAAACAATGAAGACCAAGGCCCTACAAGATGGGGTGCTCAAGGGAGCACCGTCACCAACAAGATCAACTATAGCTTGATCAATGTACTCAATACCCTTTCTAGGGTTCCTAGATGGATAGACAAAGGAAGAGATCAAATAATTACCAAACTAACAAAGGAAGAAGGAGAGGAGTCTTCCTTCCAAGTGGTAGACTTTATCATTCAATGGATCGATCTTGTTAGCTTGTAGAAGGCTTCAACATTCATGATGAACCTTTGCACACCAAATAGAAAAGAAGATAGAAGAGCTTCGGGAATTGACACCAAATCCCACAAAGAAAGAGCCCTTCTACATCACACATGCTCCAAGAAAGATACGTCAATTAATCTCCAAGGAGTGGAAGCTCCAAAAATCCAACCATGAGTCCCGATGAGGAAGGGCTACTCTTTATATGAAGTTTATCTCAACTTCCTTTACAATAAAATAATAATATCTCATGTGAAAACCGTAGATCTAGCCTAAGGAGGAGTAAAGAAACATTTCCTCCAACTATTTTATTGACAGTACACAAAAATAGGCTCAAGAAAGTGGGATGTTTTCATCAAAGCGGGAAGAAGATGAGTCAAAGGTCCAACGTCTAGACTCCAAAGGCCTCCAAGTGGATAGATCCACAACCAAGTCATCAAAGTAGGAAATGAAATCCTCCTAGATCTCCTCCAAGGTGGATGTGTAGCTCTCTAAGGTGAAACATTCAACCAATAATGAATAAAAGCTCCCAAGAGGTGGACAACTCGTCATTGATGCATAAAAATATAGTCCATTTGGCCTCAAGAGCTAGGGCACTCTTCACCATGGGCATATATTAACAATGATCTCCACAATTCACCAAAATGCTCAAGCAAAAAAGGTGGGGCCTTCTTCAAACGAGAGATCAAAATGTGGAGAGAATTTTCTCGTGGTAGATTTTGAGAAAACAATAACTGTGTCAATTTTTGTCTGAATTTCTATTATGACCACATTTTGGAAATGAAATATCCCTCATCCCATTGATCAAGATATTTGCTACTGATCTAATGTTCTGTCTCACAGACCTGATACACTGGGGGTTTCTGGATGCGTTTTAGTTGTGTGTTTGAGATATTTATGGTTATTGCATGTGCATGTTGCGCATTTATGGTTTAAACAGTATATAAAGGATGCATGCAAAAGTAAAGAACATCATCTGCCCAATAACATGTATTATGTGACTCAAGCATGGAAATACAATAACATACTGGAAATATAGAGTATAATCGTCAGCTAGATCTCATGGATC
>CBVK0100768694.1:0-16259 GCA_900067695.1 Picea abies | reverse complement strand
TATATATATATATATATATATATATATATATATATATATAAGTTGTTTATTTGCATAAGAATTGTGGTGTGGCATGAACAAATAGATATATATATATATATAGACACTAATATCAAATGTTATAAGTTGCGAGGGTTAGTTTAATCGGTTGAATCATTCGCCCAAAGCATGTAGGTCACAGGTTCAAATCCGGTAAAGGCCTTCGGGGTTAGTAGCTGCTATTGTGTTTGGGGGTTGAGCTGTCCTCCATCCGGATAAGAGGGGAGATCTCATGAGGTTTTTCTTGGTGTGTGTGTATTCATTGCAACAAATCTTTGGTTTTCTTAATCTAAACTCTATTTTGACCAAGCACAACCATTGTAGACCTTGTTCAATTTTGTTGTTGATTTATGGGTTTCAATATGATCACCCTCTAAATGAGGGCACACACACACACACACACACACATATATATATATATATAAGTTGTAAGGGTTAGTTCAATCGGTTGAAGCATTCGCCCAAAGCATGTAAGTCACAGGTTCAAATCCGGTCAAGGCCTTCAGGTTTAATAGTTGCTATTGTGTCTGAGGGTTGAGCTGTCCTTCCGGAGAAGAGGGAAGATCCTGTGAGGTTCTTCTTGGTGTGTGTGTGTGTGTGTATTCATTGCAACAAATATTTGGTTTTCTTAATCTAAACTCTATTTTGAGCAAGCACAGCCATTGCAGACCTTGTTCGATTTTGTTGTTGATTTATGGCTTTCCATATGACCACCAACTAAATGAGGCCACATGTATGGATCCATTGGTACTGAAGTTGTGATCCCACCAATGGTGGAACTGAAGTTTTGTGGAATTCAAGCATGCTAAACTACTTATGAAATCACTCTTGACTGAACCCCTGAGCAAAATTAGCAGTTGGAATTCTTCAGGTAAGATCAACATTTATTCTGAGAATATACCAAATTATTGCACATATCTCCACTCTTGACCTTTAGCTTAATAAAATGCAGTTATACAGGCATTAACTTACTTTGTAGACAACATTTATACTGTCATTAACTTGCCTTGCAGACATTCATTCTTCTATTGCTTTTGCTTATAAATTTAATCAGTAAGTTTTAAAATGTGTTCTATTATGCACATCTTCCCTTCAGTGTTTCAATTTCTCAAATAAGCTGGAATATTTTTTATTTATTTATTTGTTATTTTTTTATACATGTGGTTCACAGTACTGGATATTGGTGCTCGCTACGTCCATGGAAAACCTCCCCAAAATCCGTGAAGGAACATGGGGTGGCCGGGCATTTTTGGAGTATTGGGGGCTCAACAACAAGAACATTTTATAGACCCATTTAAGGGCACAACATGTCACTCCAGGGATTGGAACCTTGGTGGGGAGGGTATCTATCATTCCTCCCAACCACCCAAGCTACATCCAATGGACAAATAAGCTAGAATATTACTTCAAAGAACTCTATTTTTTAAAACAAAACTATCTATAATATTGTGTAGCTTGATCAATTGCATCTTTACATATACCAGCTTAATGTTTTGTAACAATATTTGTGCTTGAAAGTTTATACATAACTTCTTTCATAAACCAATGAACCTTCTTCCACTTTGGGCATGACATACTCAATTTAGGGTATCGATCCTTAATGCCAATTTGTAATCTCTTTCAACTTCATTTTAATTTCTTAGAGCTCAAAACTTGTAGATAGAGAAACTCTCAGCTACACATTAACTAAGAAAATCATTCCTTAATGCCAATTTGTAATCTCTTTCAACTTGATTTTAATGCCAATTTGTAATCTCTTTCAACTTGATTTTAATTTCTTAGAGCTCAAAACTTGTAGATAGAGAAACTCTCAGCTACACATTAACTAAGAAAGTCATTACATTAACTAAGAAAATCATCGGCAACTTGATCCAAGGGAAAAATATTGCTTTGAAAACATTTTTGGCAGTTCTCTTAATATAACTTGTAATGTAGATTTGTGAGCTTCTGTGCATTACATATTATTTTGCTCGGTAAAGAGTTTAGATTCTCTTGATTTTGAAAGTCCATGCCTTTTACTTAGATTTGAGCCATTATAACTTATTTAAATGAGTATCTAAAGAGCATTGAAAAGATGCTTTCTGAAATGTCGATGACATCCATCGGTGTGATAATATTTTTTAAATACTATAGAGACCCTCTAGGGTTGAACATCCAACATAAAGAGAAGGGAGTTTGGAATTAATTCCTTAATTTTGTTGATAGCAAGAGTATTAGGACTCAAAAGTTTGAAAGTTTCCTTTATCCCTGATGCAAGGGACTTGGTCTCACCAAGGCACTCGGTCTCTAATGTGGGCATTGAAGATATCTAAAATGGGTTTGGTGCTTTGAAAATAAAGAATGAAGTTGCTTCCACCAAAAGGCTTCTCATTGTATAGAAGGATGGGCAACCATGGCAAGGAATGCTCATTAAATGATATACCAAAGCAAAAACTATGGCCCTTCCTATTAAGGAAGGGTTTTGCAACCTCTTATGCTTTCCATATACACTGAACACAAACATACCTTTAATTATAACCTTGGAAGAGGAAATAATAAGTGTTTTAAAAATCAACCATAACTAAAAGTTTTGTCATAAGATACTCCTTATATGTTATAATTTGCTAGCATCGACTTCTGAGCTTCTTTCCATCCTAAAGCAAGGATGATCCATTTAGCACAAAGGATTTGAACTTGAGTATGTGTTACGAGGATATCCATACCTCCCCATTTCCTAGGCATGCATCCTAAAGTAAGGATGATCCATTTAGCACAAAGGGTTTGAACTTGAGTGTGTTATGAGGATATCCATACCTCTCCATTTCCTAAGCATGCAACAAAGGTTCCAACTGACTTTGTGAAAGATAGTCTCATAAAATTGGCCAAAAGAAATAACCTATTTTTTTTTTAATGTATTGGTAAACATTGGTTAAGGGCACTGGACATGAATAATAGATAGAATGGTAACCATCACCTTTGTGTAGATTTGAAATTGAGATGCCAAGGTCATGGGGTTAGACATCCATTTATCCCCTTTCCCACATTCTAGGTGACCATGTCGCAAAGATCCTTAGCTAAGGCTTAAAAAGCAAAACAAAATGCCAAAGAATTTAAAAAGTCGAGCCAACTTGATCCAAGTTCATTCTTAGGTTTTAAGTCAATTCATTTCGATGAACTTTGTTTATAGCATTGACTTTTATCCCATTGCAAGTTGCATCACGGGGAGTTACAAAAGATATCTAAGCATTCTATAATATTATAAACTAACACTTGGTAGTCCAAAATGTTAGGGAAAGAGTTGTCATCAATCTCTGGTCACAAGCTGACCTACATCCAATTTAAGGGAAGAACAACTCATCACCTTTCATGAATCCTTGATGACTATATGGGCTATTACATAACCAAAGGCTTGTAGGACCATAACTTATAAGGTCTAGTTATGAAAATACAGATCTAGGAATGCCAATACATCTTAGACTAGTTGATGAAAATGAATGAGTGCAAAATTGAAGAAAAATAGTAAAAATAGTAAAGGGTTTCCAACATGGAAAATGAGAGGGGCATCTCATGTAAAAATAATATATAGAGAGAAATCCCAATCATGTATACACCAAACTTAGCGAAATGATAACTCATATTAAAGAGAAATTCCAATCACGTGTACACCAAACTTAGCGAAATGATAAGTCATCTTAAAGAGAAAGCACTAAAGCTTAGCACAATTTTGAATTAACACAAAAACATTACAAATCCAAGGGAATTTGAACCCATGACAACATCCATATATCATAAAGTGCAAACTCATTAGAATTTGAACCCATGACAACATCCATATATCATAAAGTGCAAACTCATTAATGAATTTAATCATTACTCAATGTATGAAGACCGATTTGCCTCCAAAATTTTCTAGTGCTAAAGATGAGGATTGCTCTTACATTAAGAGGAAGACACCAATACACCATATTAGGAGACCTAAATCAACTTAGGTGGCCATTTTTAAAACCAATCTCAGAGTAGAAAAAGAGATGCAAAATGAAAAAATTGAGACTATCGATACTAGCCAAGGAAGTCTTTATCTCTTAGTGCTAACAATATTCAAATTGTTCTCACATTTAAGTGAAGGAAGCAAATAAGCTCACAATGGCCAATGGAAACATTAACAAGGGGAAGGGAATTGGAGGGATGCATTTGTTACAGGGATAAAGAGACAGAGGGGAGGAATGAGGTGAAGCAATCAATCTTCAAGCTGTATCTAGAAGTTTCTAGCTCCCCATGGTTTGCTTCTTGTTAAGTTTTTCGTTTACTTGCTTTTCTTCTTCTCATAGCCTCTATTTTCTTTTGTCCATTGTCCCTTCATGTTTTCAAAGTATGGCATTCGTGACGATATAGATTCACATTCATATGGTTTTTCAAAGTTATCCATAACAACTATAACTTTAGCAATGACTCTCAAAGCATCCACATGGACATTCGCCTTGCTTTGCACCTTCTTCTTTGCTCTTAGATTCATTGAATTATCGTCTAAGTGATGGTGAGTTGCACTATATACAAAACCATGTAACATGTCTTACACTGCACTTCCCTTTATGGAAAGTCTTTGGTAAGGAGTTCCATTACCCCCTATTGCTTAAGACCAGGGATCAAATATCTTCTTTGTGATGATCAAAGAGTTTGTTGGGGCATCATAACTATATGCATAATAAACATGATATCCCTTCTACATGATGTCTTCTATCATTTCCCTTACCTAAACAATATGAATATATCAATGAAATACCCTACATACAATACATGCATTCTTTTGGATAATTGAGCTTGTATGGTCTTCCAAACAAAGTGTGGTTCCTGCATTGGTTTAAGGCATAGTAGAAAAATTCCACCGAATTAACCCTTTCGGTATGAAAATTTGACAACAAATTCAGGTTGGTGGAATGTTCGTCTCAATTTGGGTTCGAGTCAATCAACATAGTGTTGAACGAGTCTAATTCCATTCGATTTAGAATGAGCATGAATTTGCCATACAATTTAGTTTGGAATTCGAATCTTCACACAATTACGTGTAGAATGCCAAAAAAAAAAAAGAATTCTAACTGTTAAAATTTATATGATTCAGACTTTTTTGATAGTTATTATTGGAATTCGATGATATAATTTTTTGGTCAAATTGCAATTTTTCATTGTTGAAATCACATTTTTGAATTGGATAAATAGATTCGACACCCTCAGAAAACCCCTATTGCATTTGAGTGTGCAATCTCAACAATTGATATTTGCAATTCCAACAATTCTTCTGAATTTTTGGCCAAAATTCGAGCAAATATGATAAAAAAATATTCAAATCATAACATGTTTAGACTATGATAAAAATAAATGTTTTTACTATTCAAAATATCCTCATGTATGTTGTAGTTCAATTTGGTATCACAAAATTATTCTTCTTGTAGTTCAATTTGGTATCAAGAAATTAAAGAGAGCGCTTGAAAGGAGGTAGGATTCTATAACTTGCTTACATTCTAACTTTTGTTCAACGTTTACTATACTTAGGGTTTGTAACTTTTAAGCTTTGATCATAATCTTGTAATTGTTGGCCATTGTTAAAGTTGAGAATTTCAAGTAACAACTCTCTCCTTCTAGTTTTAGAGAATCGACTATCTTGTGGTTCATCTTTGAATTTAAATGGACTAACAAAACAATTGTAGGAAATATTTATGCACTTACACCAACAAAACTTTTTGTAGATTGTAATTGGCGATTATGATTTGATATTCATATAATTGAACTAACAAAACAAATAAGAGTGTTATATGGTCTTTACATAGGTATTATTTTTATGAAATTTTAGAAACCAATGTTTTTTGACACCAATTTATAGCAGTGATCATAATTTTTTTTTCTAAAGAACTTATGTCTGGTATTTATCCAATTCCAACATTGGTCTTAATGTCAAAAGGTGAATGTGAATAACATCTAGATAAAAGGTAGAAGAACCAAGCCTCGAGGGTTAGATCAAGTGGTCATCAACCAGATGTGTGATATTTCTCACTCAAAAGTTGAGGAGGTCACGGGTTTGACTCTCTTTATCCCCTCAAGGTTAGACTCCATAATTAGGGCTGATGGTTTACCCCGATCCATGGATCATGGGGAAGTACTCATAGGGTTTTCTGTGAGATTTTCCTTGGTGAAAAAAGGTAGAAGAACCATTGCATATAATATCCTACACATTTTCTAGTATTCACTCGATTTATTTATTTTACTTGAAATAGAGCCCGAGGAAACCCACTGGGCACTTCCCCTCATTTCGAGGATGGTACCCGAGGTAAACCAGATTTTGTTGAAAGTCGAGGCTTTTTCGATAGCTTGCTCATTTAAGAGCTCAAGATGTCACTTGCAGGAATTGAACCTGGGTGGGGGGGGGAAACCCACTCAGCACAACCACTTGGGTTAAACCCAATTAACGCACTCATCGGATTTATAATAAAACAAATGTTATTTACCAACCATTGTTGGGAAAAATAAAAGCCCAACAACGGTTGGAAAGTGATTTTGATGCAGGAGCATTTTTGCCTCCAAAATCTACCTTGTTGAACAGACCTAGGGGGTCTTTGAGTTTACCAAGGGAGTTGGTTTCCTAACTTGTCATTATTGTAATTTCCTATGTTTTATTGAAATTCTAGAAGGAATGCATATGATATGGTTTGTTTAATTGAGTTTGGTTAAATGTAAGTGAATCTACCTATGATAGCATATCTCGAGAGTTGTGAGGTCTAGAAGAGATCCTAGAGTGATATCTTAAGGATATTGTGGATCCGAGAGATCTTTGAAAATTTTGTGGAGTCTAAATAGGATCTGAAACAAATCAAGATTCCAAACCAGTGTTGTATATTTTGCAATCCTTCGGGCATTGGAGAAAGAAGTGTATGTAGAGACATAGTGAGAAAGGGGAATTGAGTGTGTAAGAGGCCAAGTGTTGCCAAAAGGTCGAATAGAGGCCAATTAAATGTAAATCAGGCCAAGAGAACACGAGAAGGCCTTATGTAATTGTGTACAGATTCATTTATAGAATTTCTGTGTGTTTATCTAGTGTTTTTGTATATCATTGGATGAAGTGTGAGTTATTGAATCCATGTGGGATACTTTGTGTGTTAAATTGTTCTCTAACCAATGTTGTACAGGTTCAGATCATAATCGATCATCGAAGAGATCGATGATCCTAATCGAAGACAGATTGGGTTGATTTGTTTGGAGTCGTGGATGAACAAAGGTCGAAGACTGTTCTGTGTGCATGGTAAGCATCGAGGAACAAAAATCGTCATATCATTTCATTGATGAATATAAGGTGTTGGATCGAAGTTAGAGAGAGATTCTCACTGTAGGTGACTAGAGGATTGTAAGCATCAGATCACAACCCAATTAAATTGTCACCATATGTTCCAAAGCCGATCGAAAGACGACAATTGTATCGGAAGTTAGACAAAGTCTGTAGAAGTCTAGATATCTGGTGGTGAGAGTAAAATCTGATCGTCAAATCCAGAGGCAGATCAACGAACGAAATTGTATCAGAGTTAGATGGTGCAAGGAAGTTAAAGGAAAGGTGAAAAATCCACATCTAGAAGAGTTCAACGACTCAGATTAGATTTGAGATAAAGTTGCCAGATCGATGGTCCAAACTCCATAGCCTAGACTTATATATGGTGAAATCGTGATCAACTCCATAGCCTAGACTTATATATGGTGAAATCGTGATCGTTGATCACTAGCAGGATCAATGGTCCAGATCATCGTGCATCTCGTACCGTGGGAGTTTTTGGTTGATGAGAAGTGTGAAAAGTCTCGAGGTCTCGGTGATGAAAAACATCATGTTGACATAAGAACTTATGATGCAGGAGTATCTTGCTTCCAAAGTCTTGTACATTTGATGAGGCCTAGGGGTTCTTTCATTTACTAAGGGAGTGGGTTCCCTAAAGTTTGATTTAATGTATTTTTCCTATGTTTCCTTGTAATTCTAGAAGGGTTGTATATGAGATGTAATTAAATCTGCATTTGAGTAGGCTTCGAGAGTTACATGATCTAAAAAGGTCTTAGAAGGGAGTGAGTCATCCCAGAGAGGATTTTGCGGATCCAAAGGATCCTAGAGATTTGGTTACTATGAATGTTGTGGATCTGAACCATAATTGGTTTCAGAATCCCTTGAGGTTAAGTTGTAAGCTAAGAGGCATAGGGGAAGTTCGAATATGATTGGTGTGAGAGAGGATTGAGTGTTTAGAAGGCCATTGTGGCCAAAAGGCTAATTAGAGGCCAAATACATGTAAATCAGGTCTATAAGGCATAGATGACCTTTGTAAAAGTTCATGTATAGTAATTTGGCATATTAGAAATAGAAACACTCTGTTTTCAGTGTCCCGTGTTTAATTGGGTAAAACCCTACTCTTTGTGTGACTGTGTACATGATTGAGTATATGAATTCTCTGATGATGAACCTGGATATTAGTGTTGATGAAGGGTAAATTTATATCTCTCTGTATCAATGGTGTCTAATGACCGTGCCATAGTTATTGTTGATGGTGAAAGATTCCATAATTGCATGCAAATCTAGAGTCAAGTCGATACATTGAGGGGATATCTGTATGTTCGAGTTGCAGGTGGCAGAAATTAAATTCCGACTAAGGAAGAATTTAGACTCGAAATCAAAATGGGATTCTCGTTGAATGATCATTGATCACTCTCAGGATCAATGATCCACAATCACTGCAGAATGGGAGGTATTGAAGAACTTGAATTAATAAAGTTCAATTAATCGTGGAGTTGTGCTACAGGAATCGTTGATCCAATGGAAAACTAACCCTGGATTGTTAGAGGATTCAATTACTATTCCTAGATTTGGAATGAATATGTGATCTGATCATTGATCATAAAATTTGATCGATGATCCAGATCTTCGCGCAACATTTGGAATTAACACAAGGTTTAGTTCCCAAGCGATTTGCGAAAAGGGAAACCATAAGGTTTCAACGAAACCACGCATCAGATGATGGTCACTTCACGTTTTCACTTGGTGGTTTCTAAAACCACTTTGGCTATTTGTGAAAAAATAACCCATGGTCATAAGCAAAGTCACGAGGTAAGCGCCTAGACTTATTTTTTGGTTATATATAAGTGCCATTGGAATTAAGCCTGGTTCCGACCCCTTAATCATATGAATGAATAAGAATGCATATGTATTAGGTATGAGGACTAAATTGAACCCTTTTCACTGGCTACGAAGAGTGGAAACCTCATTCTATCAACATGTAGACTGTTAAAGACTGGGAGTTGAACATGAAATGTACCGGGGAACTATTTAAAGCTCAGATCCAATTAGTGGAGAACTAAAGGTGCAATGGAAGTGTGGAATCAAAATAAGGGAATCAATCCATACATGTGATCGATTCATAAGGACCAAACTGTGATCACGATAGGGAAAAATTAACCTTCAAATTGTAATTGAAGAACCATTGTTGCAAAAATATGAACTTGGTAATTTTGAGTCAGAGAATGAAGGGGAAATCCAAGTGCATTGAGGTTTTGAACTAGTATAAAGAATACTGAAGTCCTAATGAACGATTATGAAATAATCCTTGAGAAGACTGTATGTATAGATCCTTGGCAACCTCTTTGTAGGATTATAGAGCAACTAAGCCATCTGAAGTTGCCTAAGATTGTGTAAAATTGGAGATACCAGGTAGGGTATCTTTATCAAGTGGTATCAGAGCATAGAACAATTGTGCTCCTTGGGAAAAGAGATTGAAGAAATTATCAGAGCTAGAATGTTTAATTGCTCTTTGGGAAAGCTAAATCAGTTGGAAAATTCTCATAACTTGAACACATCAAGGATTCATGTTAAAAAGGGAATTGCAGTTAGCCTCATGAGTAAATAAATTTGTATAGTTTTGAAATTGAATTGGAAACCTTGGTGCTTGCAGATTTGATAGCGGTTTGTGAGAACTACAATGGAGATTTTCTATAAAATATTGCAAACAAAGGAAGGTAGTTCCAGCAGGGAGAATGGACAAAATTGTAATAGAGAAATTAGAACATACACTGACTAGGGATAGAAATGGTCTTTGGCTTGAAGGATAGAACCAGGTCTGTAATGATCTTTGGAGAAAGGAAACTAACATAAGTGTTCTTCAAGGTTAAGTCTCTAGGGATTGAGAAACTAGATGGTTGGTTGTACATGAAAGAAAATTTACAACCAACAGAGAATTGAAGAATTTGCTCTTGGAGGTAAAATCACAACAGGAGTTGAATCTCCTATGTTGATTTCAAGGATGATAGAAAATGGTTACAAAGATATGGTATGCTCTTAAGGAGGGATTTCAGTTGAAAAATAATCCAGAGCAAGTGTGCTCTTGAAGTGAATTGATTCAGAGGAGTGGGTCAAAGGAAAGATGTTGAAGATAAGATCTTGGCACATATCTTATAAAGATTGATATGATGTTTTTTATGGTAACTCCGGTCATAAAGAATTTGTGTTTGCAGGTAACAAAGAAGGAAGATTGATAGTATCCATTACAACAAATGAAGTTGTGGAATAGGAAGAAGGAGCAAGCAAAGATCTCAAGTGAATAAATTTGTGACAGAACCCCAACAACAAATTAAAATTGCCGAAGGAAGAAGAGGACATTATAGTTCTCAAGGGAAGAAGGAAAGAGGCGTGCAGTTGAAAATGCAGAAGCCAAACAACTTTGAAAGTTGAGGAGCAAGAGTGCTCAAGAAGAGGTGAGGATACCAAGAGGATGACTTGGTACTGGTGACAAGTGGCAGACTTGTTACGTAGATGGGAAAGGCTTATTTCAACTCACAAGTGGACAAGGAAAATCCACAGAAGGAGGTAAGGGCGACTACTGATGGTCTTCTTAAGGGTTAAAAGAGAAGTCACAATCATGTGGATAGAAATGCCAATGTAGCTGGCATAAGGAAGATGGGTGATGAATAATTTGATAGGGAAATGGTTGAGCTGAGAGTACATCTTAGTTTACTAATGGTGATGCTATAGAAGCATGAGGAAGACCAGAGATATGGTTGGACAAAGAAGAAGAAGGTGAGATGGCATTCATTGCAAATGAAGCTAAGGCAAAGGATGTATGCCAAGTTGAAGGAGGAACTTAGAGAAACCGAGTTTGATGAGGAAGTTTGCATATGTGAACCTGAACAAGGATTATTCCTTGATGAAGAGGAAGATAGAGATGATGATGAGAGATTTATTGATAGTCTTATGAACTATTGGACTAGTTCAAATCAACATGAAAGTGTGGTGACTAAGGCATCAAATGAGGAGCCTTATATTTTTTATTTCGACACTTTGTGTATGATTGCAGATTTGGCAGGTGATAACAAGAAATTGGATGATGTGCTTATGCATGTTGATGAATAAATGAGACTCCTAGAAGAGATGGCTGAAATAGAGAGAGTATTAATTGAGCATGTGTTTATTGATCTTGAAGATGGTGAATTTGGAAACGAAGCTGCCATAAGAGAGGAAGCTGAAGCTTCACTATACAAGAATTTGTGTGTGGATGCAGGTGATGGACAATCATCCAAAACTGTCATAAAGATTAAGGGAGACAAGGGGGTGTTTTCTCAAGACATTGAAGAAGGACAAACCTCAAGTTCTGTTCTAAAGGAAAATGAGGTAGCATCATCTCACAAAATTTATGCGAGTACAAAATATGAGGAGTTACTTAATGAAGATATTCTCAAGGAAATTCCAATCAATGGAGTGCTTAATGACAGTCTTATGCTAGAGAAATAAAACACAAAAAAAGAGATGGATATTTTAGAGGAGTGGTTGGCAGAGGACCCAAATGATGAGTGTTTCATGGAATCTACAAATTCAATTCAAGATGGTTTTGTTGAATTGTATGAGGAATTGAACTTCTTGGAGGAAAGGATAGTAAGCCAAAGACTACATATTCAACATGCAAAATTAGAACTGGAGGAAGAATAAATTATCTTGAAAGACATTGAGGAGAAATCTGCAAGGCAGAGTAGGAAGCATATGTTAGATAAGAGTTTAATAACTCTTGTGCAAGAAGAGGATATGCAACAACAAAGGAGAAGTGACATCAATAACGTTCATCCAAGAACATAGCTAGATAAGAAAATTGATGGATTGTGGATGCTGATGAGGAGAACATCCAAGAGAAGGTACAATAGAAATGAGAGGATAGCCAACAACAGAGTTCAACTCAATGAAAGACTTTGCATCAACAAAGAAAGTGAGAAACAACAACATAAGTTTGGAAGCCTGGAGAATTGAAGGCAACTGCAACAGAACAACAAGAAGGTAGCAAAGTAGATAAACAACTACAACATAGAGTTTGGGATCCATGAACTCATGATCAGGAGATCATGAACATTTTTGTTCTTTGGGAGTCTGATGCACATGCATCCTACTTCCAAAGTCTTGTAGATTTGATGAGACTTAGGGGGTCTTTCATTTACTAAGGGACTGGGTTCCCTAAAGTTTGATTTAATGTATTTTTCCTATGTTTCCTTGTAGTTCTAGAAGGGTTGTATATGGGATGTAATTGAATATGCATTTGAGTAGGTTTCGAGAGTTAGAAGATCTAGAAAGATCTTAGATGGGAGTGAATCATCCTAGAGAGGATTTTGTGGTTCCAAAGGATCCTAGATATTTGGTTAGTGAGAATATTGTGGATCTAAACCATAATTGGTTTCAGAATCCCTTGAGGTTAAGTTGTAAGCCAAGAGGCATATGGGAAGTTCGAATAGGATTGGTGTGAGAGAGGATTGAGTGTGTAGAAGGCCAATGTGGTCGAAAGGCTAATCAGAGGCCAAATACATGTAAATCAGGTCTATAAGGCAGAGAGGACCTTTGTAAAAGTTCATGTTTAATAAATTGGCATATTAGAAATAGAAATACTCTGTTTCGAGTGTCCTATGTTTAATTGTGTAAAACCCTACTCTTTGTGTGACTATGTACATGATTGAGTATATGAATTCTCTGATGATGAACTTAGATATTAGTGTTCTGGTGATAAAGGTTAAATTTATATCTCTCGGTATCGATGGTGTCGAATGACCGTGCCATAGTTATTGTTGATGGTGAAAGATTCCCATAATTTTATGCAAATCCAGAGTCGAGTGGACACATTGAAGGGAGATCTGTATGTTTGAGTTGCATGTCGCAAAAATTAAATTCCGACTAAGGAAGAGCTTAGACTCAAAATCAAAGTGAGATTCTTGTTGAATGATCATTGATCACTCCCAGGATCAAGGATCCATAATTGCTGCAGAATGGGATGTATTGAAGAACTTGAATTAATAAAGTTCAATTGATCGTGGAGTTGTGCTACATGAACCGTTGATCCAATGGAAAGCTAACCATGGATCATTGGAGGATTCAATTACTATCTGTAGATTTTGAATGAATATGCAATTTGATCATTGATCGTAAAACTTGATCAACGATCCAAATATTCTCGCATTTGGAATTAGAGCGGGGTTTAGTTCCCAAGCAATTTGTGGAAAAGGATGCCACCGGGATTCAACAGAGCCATGCGTGAGACTAGGGTCACTTCGTATTTTCACTTGGTGGTTTCTAAAACCACTTTGGCCATTTGCGAAGAAATAACACATGGTCATAAGTGGAGTCACGAGGTAAGCGCCTAGACTTATTTTCTAGTTATATATAAGCGCCATTGAAATTCATCTTGGTTCAGAGCCCTTAATCATATGGATGAATAAGAACGCACATGTATTAGTTCCGCGAAATAAATTGAACACTTTTCACTAGTTACGAAGAGTGGAAACCTCATTCTATCAACCTGTAGACTGTTAAAGACCGAGAGTTGAACAGGGAATGTACCAGGGAACTATTTAAAGCTTAGATCCAATTAGTGGAGAACTAAATGTGCAATGGAAGTGTGGAATTGAAATACAAGAATCGATCCATACCTGTGATTGATTCATAAGGACCAAACCCTGATTGAGATATATAAAAATGAACCTTCAAATTGTAATTGAAGAACCATTGTTGCGTAAATTATGAACTTGGTAAACTTGAGTCAGAGAATGAAGGGGAAATCCACGTGCATTGAGGTTTTGAACCAATATAAAGAATATTGAAGGCCTAATGAAGGATTATGAAAGAATCCTTGAGCATATGGTATGGATAGATCCTTGGTAGCCTCTTTGTAGGTTTATAGAGCAGCGAAGTCATTTGAAGTTGCCTAAGATTGTGTAAAAATGGAGATACTAGGTAGGGTATCTGTATCAACTTCCATTGAGGAAGTGACACGTGGAAACCAGGTCCCACGATACATGGTTTTCGTGAAAACTTTTGACGGTGAAGATTAAATCTTAAGTCTGTAGATCGATGACCCTCGTCGAGACCGAGATACATCAGGCTGACGTCAGAGCTCACTTAGGAGATGACACGTGCAAGCAAGGTTCTACACTGATCAAAGTTCCATGGAGTCCCAAGTCGTGAGTTCAAATATAATTAAAGGAGAATCAACGATCAAGAGTGGATCCGCAATATGGATCGACAGTGACCCATCATTGAACGATATCATGAAGAAGAGATTGTGACCGTTGATCACCAGCGGGATCAACGGTCCATGTCATTTCAGATTGCGGCCTTCGACATTTTTGGGTTGTTGAGAAGGGCACGAAGTCTCGACGTCCCAGGACCGCTATACATGGTAGTCATCCATTGAAGAACATAGATCAATGACCATCAAAACGAGTGGTGCAGCGGAGCTAGAAGATCCACCGTCGATCATCAGAACAAATCGATGGTGAAATGAAGTTAGATTTCATGACACAATTAGAGCCAATCGTCGATTGTAATAGGATATCTACGACATACATTCAACACGTATTAAAAAATTGCTTGGGGCTTAGATTGAGGTCATAAGCCTTGGTCCTATAAAGATAAAGGAGCTTAGCGCCAGGGTCTTCGAGGGCGTTAAAGGAGATGATTATACCATGGTTTTAGCCTGTGGTCTCGTGTCAAAATAGAGACTGGTGGATCAACAGAGCATTCTAGACTCTGTTAATAGAGGATTTTGGGCTCGTATAAATAATTCGAGAGTAGCTCGAGCTTGGAGCTACAACAGAGTAAATTTATAACTCTACACTTGTGGGAAATCAACCTGGTGGGTCACTATGAATCGATATCAGAGCAAGTAAATACTCTTTAGAATTCTATAAGGGATACAAAGCAAGAGACAAATTTTAGTTTAAGAGAACCTGAATAGAATTATGCAGACATGCAAAAAAAGGAATTGGATTTCCTTAAGTGGATTATTGCAGATTTGAGACCATCTTAACCAAGAAGCAGAATTGGGAGAAGATGTTGAAGACATCCGAACATATCTTACAGGTATTGGTTTAATGTATTATGATTAAAACTGGTAAAAACATATTATGTTTGCAGGTAGTAGCAGAAGGAATGGTAGCAACCATTGCAACCAATAGAGTTGTGACAGAGGAAGAGGAAACAAGTGAAGCTCTTAGTTGAAGAGTCTAGTTGCAGAACCTTGTAGCAAAGGATGTTGTAGATACTTCCAGTAGAGGATTGGAAGTGAGGAGAATAATAAAAGTTCTTAGAAAAGTGTGAGTAGGTGCAGAAGCAAGAGAAGAGCAAGAGTGTTCATGAGGTTCCAGAGGAGAGAACTAGAAGAATACCAGGAGGTCATGATCATGTAAAGCTTGATGAGGTATTGAGTGGCAAGATGAAAAGACTTGCTACATAGAAGGCTTGATGCAACTCACAATGAACTATGAGAAGTCCACAAGGGAGATGACTAATGATGGTCATGATGGAGGTTCAAAGAAAAGCCAATGAAAGAGGAGAGAGGATGTTAAAGAAGTTGACATAAAGATGAACCAAGAGGAGCTTGACAGATAATTTACTGAGGTTAATAAAAGACTCAGTATAATTTTGAAGCTGCTACAAGAAAGCAATGAAGACCATAGTGTTAATGAATGCAACTATGTGAGGAATTCTCCAGCTTACAAACTTGTGAGGTATGGATCATTGCAACTATGTGAAGCCCTTCTCTCATCTTACAAACCTGAGAGAAATCCCCTAAGAAGGGTACGTGGTTCCTCACTGAGACAGATCTAGGAACATAGAGATGACCTCCTCCATTCAGAGAGTGAGAATAACTCTAGATTATTATCCAGTGGGAAAGGTGATTTGTTGAGTTGGACGTGCCTGTGGCTGA
>CBVK0100768693.1:0-34610 GCA_900067695.1 Picea abies | reverse complement strand
GTTCAGACGTGTGCTCTTCCGATCTTATATATATATATATATAATCAAATTTAATTTAATCTCAATAAGTGTCATCACTATTATAATTTATCAATTTAATTTTATATTAATATACTAACATTGTTATAATTGTTTTTAAACAACACAAAATATGAACTTAATCTTTCATTTATAATTAAAAAAATGCCCTTCTATTACATCTTCGCCTTCATAACAATTGACCTCATATGGAAGCACGAAAATAAGGTTTTAATTTTTTTAAGTAATTATATTTTCATCCCGTGACTTATTAGTCCCTTCCTTGAGGGAGGAGAGGGCGAAGGGATTAATAGTAATCGGTTTTTCAATCCTTACATGCAAACCAATACAAACAAAACATTTTAACCAAAGTATTTATCGATCCATATAATTGTTTAGCTCAAATTTCATTTTTTATCCTATGTTTTTAGTTTGACATCTTATTTGGCCTCATATCGAGGCAAACTTAGGATAAGTTTCACATTGTTGAGAGAGGTTTTAAGAGTTTTGGGCTTTATGGATTAATACTACATTTGTGTCTAGCATTAGTTCCTAAAATTAAATGTTAGGATTCCTCCAATGTTTATAGCGAAAGAAACTTTGATTACACATAAAAAGATGGTGTTCATGACACACAACATCAGTCTTTCCCCTCCACTGCCACCTACACTACCATGCAAACAGTTCCCTAGATTTTCATACTAAATTAGCTAGTCTTTCAGCTCATACTTCAGTTGATAGTTTCATGTCCTCCTCAAGTAATCGATCAATGAAGCCCAAGCAATTGCTGCAGGTGCTAGAGGCTTGTTGCAGGTGCTACAAGCTCCTTCATTCATGCGTTGATTCATTTTCACTTTCATTCTTGCGTTGATTCATTTAAAATTCTATTTAACTATGAATATCTTCATAAAACCATGATTGCTACTATTGAATGTGTTTACAGGTGGAGGAAACATACCTTTAAGATAGAATGAAAGAAGAAGTTATTCAACAATCAAGGAAGGGAGGAGTCAACAGACCAATTTCGTGGAGCTGAAATCTTCTGCTTCTTTTATTTCTCTTGATCTGCCTCAACTTCTATCCATCTCGGCCATACTTCTCATCGTCCCCAACACTTGTTTTCTGGGCAACACCAGAAAACTGCAAACTGCTTTATGGCTAAAGTTACTTCCTTTGTCTTCTTGTAGGTTTTGGAACCAGTGCACGATCTTACTTATGATTCCACCTTTTTTGAAAGGAGGTGGTCGCCAATAGCTATCCAGTTTAGCATCCCGCGACTAGTCCCAAGATAGAGGGGGTTAGGGGGGCCTAGCTAGTGTTGCAGTTTGTTCCTGTTGTGGTGTCGTGGGTTCCTTAGCCCTTTCCTCCCGGGCAAGTAGAAACAAGGATCTGGAGCCTAACCACTGAAGAAGCGGTCTTGATTAGGGCCATTGACTCGCATACATGCTCCTTCTCGTCCCTATTGTGTTCATTGTGTCCCCTAATATGTTTTTGGGGTGAATCAATACTCGTTTGACCCCATGGAAAGACCAACAAATTGTTATAATTTGCAAATGCAGAAACACAAACTAACATAAGACAATCAATACAAATGCAGATAAGAAACACAACAATTTATGTGGTTCACCTAAACGTTGGGCTACGTCCACCAAGCATAGGTATCGGTTGTCTTATTATTCAGCTAATGGAGATTACAACAAGGTCTCACTCCTCTCAGACACACCAGCCTCAACGGGAATACATCAAATTTATAGCAATGTACATTAGAAACTGATTATTAATTGTAATCTCATCCATATTCTAACTTGGTCGTATTGGTTACAACCAACACCGGTTTATAGGATTTGAAATCCTATTCATGGATGAATTGTTATCATCGTTTCCAACAATCTCCACCTTGACAACAATTAACCTGATACCTTGCTTCTACTTCTACTCATCACCTTTTTTGCAAGCCAAGAGAAGCCAAGCACCATTGTAGCTTCTCTAACAGTACTGGTTTTGTGAACATGTCTGCACAGTTCTCTTTTGTATGCACTTTTTCAAGAGAGACTCCACCTTCATCGATGACCTGTCTTACAAAATGGTACTTGATAGGTATATGTTTTGTTTTACTGTGATAGGCTAGATTCTTAGCCAAGTGAATAGCACTCTAACTATCACAAAGTAACTTTACTTTGTCCTGTATCTTTCCAAACTCACCAAACAAACCTTTCAAAAAAACTGCCTCTTTGCAAGCATGTGAAGCAGCTACATATTCTTCTTCTATAGTGGATAAAGAAACAATGTTCTGTAGCTTTGACATCCAACTAATAGCTCCACTTGCAAGAGTAAATACATAACCTGAAGTCGACCTTCTCTTGTCCAGATCACCTACAAAATCAAAATCAACATATCCACAGACTAACTCATGACCATTGTTATAGGTGATACAATAATCACTTGTGCCCCTCAGATACCGAAGCACCCATTTCACTGATGCCCAATGCTCTTTACCTAGATTTGCCATAAACCTGCTGACAACCCCAACTGCATGTGAAATGTCTGACCTTGTACTAACCATCGCATACATTAGACTTCCTACTGCATTAGCATATGGTATTCGAGACATATATTCCTTTTCTTCTTTTGTACTAGGACATAAACTTGAAGAAAGCTTAAAATGGGAAGCCAAAGGGACTGAAACTGGTTTCACATTATTCATACCAAAGCTCAAAAGTATCTTCTCAACATACTTCTGTTGTGACAACCAAAGCTTACCATTCCTCCTGTCTCTGAATATCTCCATGCCCAAAATCTGCCTTTCTGCTCGTAGATCTTTCATATCGAACATCCTAGCCATCTGAGCCTTTAACATATTGATCTCAGTTATGATTTTGCTTGCTAAAAGCATATCATCAACATACAATACTAAGATAATGAATATGCCATTATTCAATTTCTTAAAGTAGACACAATGATCATACTCACTCCTTATATAATTTTGGCTCACCATGAAAGAGTCAAATTTCTTGTACAATTGTTTGGGCGACTGCCTCAGACCATACAATGATTTCTTGAGCCTGCAAACAAATTTCATGTTGTGATTCTAAACGAACCCTTCCAGTTGTTCCATGTAAATTTCCTCATCCAAATCTCCATGTAAGAAAGCAGTTTTAACATCTAGTTGCTCCAACTCCAAATCAAGTAATGCAACTAATGCTAACACAATTTGAATTGAAACAGTCTTTACAACTGGTGAAAGATCTCATGAAAGTCAATACCTTCTTTCTGAGAATACCCTTTCGCAACCAGCCTTGCTTTGTACCTTTCCACCTTATCATCAACACCTTTATTCAACTTGTAGACCCACTTGCAACCTACAGTTTTCCTGTATCTTGGAATCTCTACCAGGTCCCATGTAGCATTCCTCTCTAATGCTTTCATTTCATCCTTCATCGCTTCTTTCCATTTATCACTGTTTGAACCCTTCACAGCTTCCTGATAGCATGAAGGTTCATCATCATTAGTACTTAAAGAAACTGGTGAAACAAAATCATCATACCTTCTTGCAGGAACTCTAACCTATGTAGACCTCCTTAGGGAAGTTTGTGGTTCATCCACAATCTGTTGAATGTCATCATCATCCGTGTTTTCTTCTGCAGGAACTTCTTCATGAACATCTTCAGAAACTTGTTCATGTTCATTTTCATCTGTATTTGAACTGGTTTCAAACTTAATCTTTTGATACTTAGGTACTTCTTGTTGTTTCATTTGAACATATACATTTGATTTGATGAGAGATGATTCATCAAATATTACATCTCTATTAATGGTGATCTTGTGGGCAGTAGGATCCCACAACCTGTACCCCTTAATACCATCACCATATCCAACAAAGATAAGCCTTTTTTATTTTGGATCTAATTTAGAATGTTGATGTTTCGGAATTAGAGCATAGGCATCACAACCAAAAACTTTAAGATTAGAATAATTACAAGGGTGACCTGTCCATACCTTCTCAGGAATTTTGCATTCTATTGTTGTTGATGGTGATCGATTCACCAGATAACAAGCTATAGTTACTGCTTCTACCCATAGTTCCTACTGCAAATTGGTGTTACTAAGTATACTCCTTGCTCTCTCTAGAAGAGTCATGTTCATGCATTCAACAACTCCATTTTGTTGAGGAGTATAGGCAATGGTTTTATGCCTATCGATCCCAAATTCCTTGCAATAATTCTCAAACTCCATTGACGTAAATTCACCACCATTATCTGTTCTTAAACATTTAATGGATCTACCAATGCTCTTTTCCAATAAAGTTCTAAACTGCTTGAAAACTGTAAATACATCAGCCTTACTCTTTAACATATAGATCCACACCTTCCTAGAGAAATCATCTATAAAAGTTACAAAATATGATGATCCTCCATATGAAGTAGTAGGGGATGGTCCCCAAACATCAGAATGGATATAGTCTAGGATTCCTTCACTGGTGTGTCTTCCGGTTTTAAATCTCTACCTATTTTGTTTTCCATAAACATAGTGCTTGCAGAAATCTAACTTTAAAGACTTTAGGCTAGGAAGTAACTTGCGATCACTTAATACCTTTAATCCTTTCTCACTCATATGACCCAACCATTGATGCCACAGTCGAACAGAATCACTGTCGTTCTCAGCTACTGCTGTCGCATGATCTGATTCAGTCCTCCCTTCTAACAGAAACAGATTACCAACGTTCTTTGCTTTCATAACCAGTACAATTCCTTTGTAGACTTTCATAACTCCACCTTGAAAAATAGTCTTATAACCTCCTCTTTCTAAGACTCCCAAAGAGATTAGGTTCTTCCTAAGATCAGGTACATGTGTTACATCAGTTAGTATTTTAACAGTTCCATCAAACATTTTAATTCGGATGCTACCAATTCCCACAACTTTAGATGAAATATCATTACCCATGTAAACAACTCCATCATCTATAGACTGGTAAGTAATAAACCAATGTCTATGAAGACACATGTGGTTTGAAGCACCAGAATCCAATAGCCAATGTTGATCATGACGTGAACCAATACTAATTGATAAAACTTCATCAACTATACCTGAACCTGTTGTTGAACCTGTTTTGGTTGCATTTGCTTCCTTCGTCTCTTTTGGAGGGTCTTCTTTGGAGGTTTGTTGTCGCTTCCAACAGTCCTTCTTCAGGTGTCCATATTTTCCACAAAACCAACACTTGAGCTTCCTCTTTCTTCCTTTCGCCTTTGACCGAGAGAAATCCCTCTGACCCTGTCCTCTTTCTTTTGGTCTGCCTCTGACCACCAATGCCTCAAATGTAGAGGTTTCTAGATTGGATTTCTTCCTTTTTTCCTTAGATAGTAAAGCTCCAATAGTATCATCAAACTCAATAGTTTCTGTTGAACTGAAACTAATAGAGGTAACGAAATGATCCCATGACGCGGGCAAAGAACACAATAATGTAATTGCCTTATCTTCGGATTCAAATTTCACTCCCATGCTATTCAACTGGACTAGAAGAGTATTGAAAGTATTTAGATGATCAACAATTTTCGTACCTTCCTTCATGCGCAAACTATACAATTGCCTTTTCAGAAAGATCCTGTTTGTCAAGGATTTCGTCGTGTACAAGATTTTCAGCTTTGACCACAAACCGGCTGTTGTTTTCTCTGTAACAATGTTGAACAGTACATCATCGGCCAAACACAGGTGTATGGCACTCAGTGCTCTCGCATCCATCTCATCCCAATCTTCATCTGTTATGGATGCGGGCTGCTTTGTTTTTCCCAAAAGAGCCTTCACCACGCCTTGTTGCACGAGCAGATCATGCATCTTAACCTTCCATATCTCGAAATTGTTCTTGCCATTAAAATTTTCAATTTCGAACTTAACACTCTGCATCTTTTTCATTAGAGGAAACATTAAAGAAAAAAAAACACCATTGTTTGTAATATCCAAGGCCCTTAAAAAAAATAAAAATATGTGAAGAAATAATGTTGTGTAATTTTCAAAAAAAAAATTACATACATTCACCTTTTATTAAAAAAATTTAATAAAAAAATCACTCCACCTTATTCCTCCACCCTTCAACATCCTCCACCTTTATGTAAAATTATAAATTTAATTTTTGAAAAAATTCATACAAATATTTTGGTAAAGGGGGTCAACGCTCCTTTGGAGTATATAGACATGCACTAAACCAAAATAATGAACTGAGCGTAAGTGCACTACACGACTGACACTCCCTTTGGTAGGTAAGGTGAGCGTTGGCTTCCTCTCGACGCTCCCTCTAAGATCTCAGCCTATTTTTTTTTATCAGCGCGCCCCTAGACCTGTTGTCCAGCGCCGATGCTCCCTTTGCAATGGTAGCCAAGCGTCGATGCCAAAAAACAACTGTCTCTTCTTGCGGGAGTCTCTTCCAACACAAAACAACCCTCCAACACAACGATTTCAACGTGGCCTCTTCCAGTGAGCGGATTTTTCTAGTCTGCGGCCTCCTCAGCTCTGATACCACTTGTTATAATTTGCAAATGCGGAAACACAAATTAACATAAGACAATCAATACAAATGTAGACAAGAAACACAACAATTTACGTGGTTCACCCAAACATTGGGCTACGTCCACCAAGCATAGGTATCAGTTGTCTTATTATTCAGCTAATGGAGATTACAGAAGGGTCTCACTCCTCTCAGACACACCAGCCTCTATGGGCATACATCAAATTTATAGCAATGTACATTAGAAATTGATTATTAAATGTAATCTCATCCCTATTCTAACTTGGTCGTATTGGTTACAACCAACGTCGGTTTATAGGATCTAAAATCCTATTCATGGATGAATTATTGTCACCGTTTCCAACACAAATTACATGGAGAAGGACCTACTTTTCGCGGCTATACTCTAGGTCCATGTGGACAGATCACGCCCGAGGGCGAGGTCGTTGCATAAGAGACTAGAGTGGGCCTCTCTATTTCCTCGTGTCCATGTCTCCCCATTGCGGTCTCGTGTCCATGCTCAATATTGTAAATGAATTGTTGTTTTTTGTAGTATCTATTTCAGAAGGATGAGCAGCATTACTTAAGGGATGGATGGCTTTTTCTCTTCCCTCCCAATGATAATATTTTTGTTCTTCGCTAAAAAAAAAGCAAAGACTGAGACTCTGCTTAAATTCCTTTCCAGTAGTTGTAGGAGTCTTCTCATTTTTATTTGTTGTAGGTTTCTCCACATGTGATTCCCCTATACACTGTGATGTGATGCCCCTGTACACTGTGGATGAAATCTCTAAATATTCCCATCCTCATCTAACCCATGCTCGTTGTGAAACTACAATAATCATGTACGCCGCATAAGGATGAAAAACAGGTGTGTATGAAGTTGCTTCAACACACCCATAGGAAGCTCTTGATGTCAATCATCTAAATCCTACACGATTCCCTCACATTGCAAGAAAAATTCCCCATGGGACATCATATCACACAATGGAGCCAAAACCAATAGATCTTCCAAATTCTCTTTCCATTTAGGATGAGCTTCTGCGGTCTTCTTGAGTATTTCAATCATATCTCCAACAAAAATTGCCAAATCAGAGTTAAAATTGCCAAATCAGAGTTTACTTCTTCTTTTGCTTTAGCAAACCTTGCTCGTATAGCTCCCAAAACTTCCTGAAGCAATCAATTGCCCAGATGAATAAACAGTGCATAATCGAATCATGCTCAACAAAAAGAACTGCAAAAAATGAAATTGTCACTCTTCCTACTTATCATCCAAGTCATTTCCAAAACAAAAACAAACTAAAACCGGAATATATGAGGTATACGCAGGGAACATGGGAACGCAGATGTTCGGTGAGCATAAGAAACTAGTAAGCAACATCTGGCTCCATTTTAGGTAGGCAAAGCAGCAACTCATTTCTGGGTGTGACACTCGTTGTATGAGAGATACAGGTGGAACATGATTTCTGATTCACATATGTGAGTTTGTGCATGCATGCTACATGGAGGGATAAATCGCTTAAAAAAGCTAGACCTTGACGTTAACTTTAATTATAATATATTATTATTATCTACTATTTTAATGTAACTTATGCAGTAGAAACTCCATAAGTTGCATAGTTCCACTGGATTACTCCTCTGCGTTTCCATCTACCTTTTAAATTTTGTTTAGTCCCAGACTTTCCATGTAACCATTTATTACAAAGAATTTCCATTATTACAAAGATTTTGCAAAAAATAAAGGATTCTGTCATTATTAGCGCATGAGTATCGACCTCGGCTTCCCTTGTCCGTGGGGAAATGTGCAAGCAGAACGAAAACCACAGTTGCGCCCCTCCAAGAAACACGTAAGAATTGATCACTTACCATTTTATTTTTACAATGGCTGGGAGAAGCCAAGGTAAGACACAATACTTTGCAACCACCAACCTCGCCACACCACCCGTGTCGCATGAAACTATCACACAGTTTCATTTTGTAATGAATATCGTTGCCGGGTCCATGATCACGGCCTCTTATTTCGACACTTAATTCACCATAATTCTTCTGCTTTCTTCACCATATTTACTAGGAATGAGATCTTAACTGGCATCGATGGCTAGTCAATTGAATATTGCCATTCATTTAAACAATAGCTTTTATACGGAGTACAAAGTAATATAATTTCACTATTTTGTTTGAACATGTTAAAAATAAATAAAAAGAATAAAACTGAATATGTCCATATATGTTGACCATACACTACAAATCAAATTCTATATTACACATTACAGTCAAGCCTGATACCTTTAAAAAAATCACTTTTTCTTTTCTTTTTCTTAAATTAGGGTTCCATCAACCAACTTTTTATTTCCGTTCCATTTTATTAACTATTGATTAAATTAACTTTCATTTTTTACATTTATTTCATAAACATAAATATATACATACAAGAAGTGCTACATTAAATATAACAATGTAGAATGTTAAAAGCTACATTTCAGTGAACAATGTTAAAAGCTACATTTCATTTTGCAATTTAGATTGAATTAAATATATAAAGCAACTCTCCTACCTACATTTTTGGCAGGGACTTGTTGCTCAGCAACTCCCCTTGTTTTAAGTATTATGCATATTTATTTATATAATATTTGATAAATATACATTCTTATTAGAAGGTATCAACGAATCAACTATGTGTTTCTGTCACATGGTTATTTTGTTTCGTTGAAACTATTAACTTGTTGAAAAGGTTTATTGCTTAATGTAAGTAGACTTTGTGTTACAATAAATTTCATTATGTTGAAAAGGTTTATTGCTTAATGTAAGTAGACTTCGTTTTACAATAAATTTCAAATTGTTTAATAAAACAAAGATTAATTGCTTTGCAATTGCAATTACTTCCTTTGTTTTGGAACAACAATATGGGAAATATAACTCTACATTTAATTCTCAATTCTCATTTTACATAGTTAATAATGATTTCTTATAAAAATATTTTCCTTCTAAAACATTTTAGAAACTTTACACAAATCCCTCATAAACTTTACACAAATAGTAAAAACCTTTTTTCGGTGATGACCGGAGTTTTAAACCTACAATTTATGTTGCCTACCATAGTAGCGCCTTCATTTGTTGTAGTGATCAATGGTTGCAATTGCCACAATACTTGTGCTACCGAATATTGATTATTGTAATAATGAAATGCTAGTACTAAACATTTAAACTATATATTATACGAATATGAATTATATGAGCTATGATAGTATTACTAAATATTTAAATCATAATATTATATGAAGATGAATTACATGAACTATGATAACATTGAATGGATTGATATGGATTTTGGAATAATATTAAACATTTAAATTATATATTATATTTATCATGAATGTAAGAATGATTTTGGATTTTTTTTATAAATGATTGTAATCAATAATTGATTATCAATGTTGATGGTTGTGAATCCAATAATTTGTATATGTAAAATGTTGTTTTCATATTTTAATATATTTATATTTTTCTCCAAAATATTTCTATCCCTGTGAACTTTAATACATCATAATAGGATTTTGTTTATGAATTATAAATAAGTATGAATTTTATTAAATTATGTGATACTTGGACTTACAAAATCACTGAAGTAAAAGTATTTTAATACAAATTGAAGTTGAAGTTGTTGGATGAACATTTCCTCTCCTAGCAAACTCTCCAAACTTGTGAAATTTTTATGATAATATATCTTTTAATTCATGCTTAGTTCATTGGCAACTAATGTTGTTTCTCCTCTCCCTAATTTAATTGACAACATAGTGTTTTTTGCATGCTATGATAAGCTTGCTTTAGTTATCATTGATGTTTTTTTAGAAATTTAACATTAGTTTGTTCTTATTTCGAGAATATGCAACTTGATCATTGGTTTCCTTTCCTCCATGAGAAACCAACATAATTTGTGTGCCATGCTTATTATATGTAAATTGACAATAAAACAAGTTAATTATAAAGGCAAAAAAATTAACTGCAATAATACAAATATTTTCTATAAAAGAGGATAACCAACATAAATTGTATCTCATACCAATTACATGAGGATTGGTAATAAAATTAGTGTACAAATAAGAATAAACAATTACCAAAAATATCTTTGCACAACTAGATTTCTATATATAGCTACATCGACTACTCACCTCAATTATTTCATCCAATGTATTAAAATCATGTTCACAAGCTACGAAGAAACTTCATTTTGCATAAGTTCCATAATTAATGACCACTCTTGGGTTTTGTGAGATATCAAGTTGTGGTTCACCATTTCCACTATGTGACTTAGTGATGGCTCTATAATAGCTGCAAGTAGGAAGCGAGAAATTTGAAAACCACAATGCTAAAAAACAATAGGTTATTTGTAGGAAACTTAAAGTTGGTAGTATTAAGATGTTTCCTCCACATTTCTTCATCTACATTGAAAATCCCATCTCCCCCTAGCATTTCCAAGGAATACTAACCCATCTAAGAACAATAGTACTACATGAGTTTCCTATTATTGTAAGGAAGCTTAATCTTAATATAAACCGAGTGGTGTGCTCTCTGAGTACAGACAATCTGTTTCAACAAAGTACTCTCAATTTTTTTGGGTAATATCTCTTTCTAACACTTCTCTTCCACTGCACAACTCATTTCACTCATGCATTGCAAAAAGGCCTTGCTAATGGACAAAGCATTGACAATGGTTCATGGTGATGACATGAAAGATAATCTCGACAAAAACACACTTAGCTTCGTTACCTCTATGCGCCATGTAGTAAGTCAATGATTGACTGGTTACCTTTCCATATTGTCCATTCAATACACACTATTCAACATTGAATGAATAAGACAGAAATAAAATGAACCAATCATTAACTTATTTGCATAGTGCATAATGTTTTTTCACTCAACTAAACCTTTATGTTCATCATGATCATCCCTAATTACAATATCCTTCATGTGTACTACCCATACTCTATGATGGATGAATAATACTTTAAAAGATGGAAAATGGGATAAGATAGATGCCATACTTTTACCACTTTGAACATTTTCTAGATTTCAACATTTATTACACGCGTGTCAATTAAATATCTATATGTAGTTTAGCACATTGATAAATACGGAATTAGAGCTCTTATGTGGGCCTGTTATCTTTTTTTTTTTAAGGTTTTAATGCGTGTTGAAGTTTTTTTTTCCACGGGAAAAGTTTCTCTATTATATTCAAAAGTATATAATGATTTTACAAAGCAACGATCAAATGCCAGCTACAGTGGCCTGTGTAGTATGTTGTATGCAGCTTGCAGACTGTCAAAGAAAACAATAGTATGTTGTATGTATCTCGCAGACTGTCAAAGAAAAAACAAATTAATCTTCCATAATTTGCTCTGATACAAGATGTCGCCGGGAGGTGCGCTGTGAGCAGCTCGCAGCCTGTCATAACTTTCATATTAATCTGCCTATTAGATATATGTTCCATGATATCGTCGAGTAGCACAAAAATTTGATACAAAACAGAGACTCATTTGCCAAAAGGAGATTCGGTGACCTAGTGTCTTCCACATCAGATTTTGAGTAGAGTTGGGGGGCCCTCGTTGTCGTCCTCCCATCGGGCGAAAGTTATGAGACCGAGAGGCCGGGATAATGCCAGTTTTGATAGGTGGTCCGCAATGGCATTATCTTCTCTGTAGATGTGAGAGGCAGAGAGGCTCTTGAATAATCTTTTGGCTTCGATGGTTCTCTATTTCCAACATTTCAGAGCTGCTGATCGGAGATCATCCTTGTCATTTATCTAGTCGATAATGACTTTGGAGTCTCCGAGAAGTAGCAAGACTTCGATGTTCAGCCTCTGATCCAGGATTAGGGAAGCCCATGCCCCCAAAAGTTCGGCTTTGGTGTTGGTTCCTTGTCCTCCGTTGAGAGACCATCTGTAGGAAGTATGAGAGCTGATGTGAATGTGCCCCCCCGCCCCACAAAGAGATCCATCTAATTGTGTTGCTCCATCTAACCAGGCGATGGCTTTGTCAAAAAGAAGAGTTGTAGAAGATCTGCGGATTTTCTGGGCAGTGGTGGGGGGAGAAGGACGGTCGACTGCAGATAGAATGAGGTTTGTCACCAAGTTAATCGAAGGGGGTTTATCATCAAAGATGGTGGAATTCCTTGTCAACCAAACATTCCAACAGACTGTGGCTGGCAATGAGGGGTAGAGATGGTGTTTTGAGCACCAAGAACTAAAGCAGGAGAATGTCGAAGGTCCAAGCCACTGTTTGGTTAGATTTAGAGACGCTGTGACATGATGCCAAACTTGCCAAGTAAAAAATCAGCTCACGAAGAGGTGGTGTGAAGTTTCACTATCCTCCTTACACAAAATGCAGCGGTTTGGGCCTAACCAACCCCTGCTCTGAAGAATATCCCAAACTAGGATTTTATTCTCCGTCAAAAGCCAAGTAAATAATTTAAGTTTCAGCGGACAATTCCACTTCCATAGCCGGGTGCGCCAGGACTGATCTCGAGTGGGCCAGATTTCCTCTACCAACGCTTTGTAGATGTTTCGGATTGATATGACTCCAGATTTATCACCTCCCGTCCAGATTAGAGTGTCAGGTCTCTCCTGTAGGCGTATGCCAGCCTCTTTTAGATGATGTGTGTAACTGTTCCATTCGGTCGAGAGCTCTCTGTCTAGATTCAGCGTGGAGCTAGTAACCCAGGATTCGCCAAGTGATCTGTTGTTGTGAGGGGATTTTAGATGAAAGAGATAATGTAGGCCTAAATTATGTAAGTGCTCTAGCAATCTAGGAGAGAGCAGGGCCTTTATGCCCATGACGAGGATATCATCTTTTCCAATTTCAATAGCAGTACCAGTGCCAGGCAGCCACACAATCCAATGTAGGAGAATAGGTAGCGACTTTAGAAGGTGCTTCCACGCTTGTGAGCCCCCCCGGAGGAGAAAAAGTGGTTGATCTGAGCCAGGATTGGACCGACATGTGGGATAAATATTTGTCTTTTATAAGGTTGTTCCAAATGCCTGGTACCATCAGGATACGCCAAAGTGTATTTGCCGAGAGAGCAAGGTAGGTAAGGTGCAGATTCCTCAGGCCCAAACCACCTAGTACTTTAGGCTTTGAGAGGGTTTCCCACCTACAGAGATGGATGCCTATGCTTTGCTTGCTGCCTTTCCAGAGAAAGGCAAAATTCAACTTGTGAAGCTTCTTTAGCACAGATTGTGGGATGTGTGCCAGAGCCATCCAATACACCGGGAGGCTTTCCAGAACTGCCTTGATCAATATGTATCTACCACCCATGGATAAACATCTGTTACACCAGTGTTGAATTCTGCGGTCAAACTTTTCATATAACCAGCACCAGTCCTTTGCTTTGTAGCTAGAGGGTTTGATAAAGTAACCAAGATAGTTGAAGCCCGCCTCCAGATCTCGAAAGTCGATGCCGAAAAGAGTTTTTAGCTCCGATAGGAAAGCTTCCTTAACGCCTGTTGCCAAGAACAATGACTTCTGAAAATTAATTTTTAGGCCTGTAACAGAGCAGAAAACATTTAGCACATTATAAATTTATGTCCATTCAGACAAGGAGTCTGAAGTCATAATAATCACGTCAACTACGAAAAGTAGGTGTAAAATTTGAGTCAGTCTAGAAGCTTTGATTCCCGTGAGAATGCCAGCTAATTTACTTCTTTTTAACAAGATGCTAAAGCATTCTAAGACCAAAATGAAGAGTAGGGGTGAGAGGGGGCATCCCTATCGAAGCCCTCTTTCGCTGTGGAAGGATTTTGTAGCCTCGTCGTTGATTAAAACTACTAGGGTGGCTGTGGTTATGCAGCCCATCATCCATTTTGTAGTGGTTGTCCCAAATCCACACCGGAGAAGTATGAGATGTAGGAAGTTCCAGTTTACACAGTCGAAAGCCTGTTTGAGGTCCAGTTTTAAGAGGATGGCAGGTAAGTTTTTTGTTTTAATGTTGTGTAAACACTCCTGTGCAGTGCCTATAGCGTCAAGAATTTGTCTTCCCTTGAGAAAACCAAGCTGCTCCTCTGCCAGTGTTGAAGTTGTAAATAATATTATATAGAGTTGAAATGAACGTGGAGCTCATATAGAAAGTTGGTTGGTGTATATTGGTGAAAAGTGCACGTTGACAAATGTTTAGGTGGATAGCCATATTAATGATCAATTTTTATATGTTTAGATGTGAACATCTTGTGCTTTTTCAAGTCAGGTTGTGGGGCCCATATACAGCAGGGTAGCGTGTCCCTAAACTCCATTGTGAATGCACGCCGATGACTCCACAATAAAATCCCTTGGCTGTCGATGGTCACTCACCATGTGTTAAAGAGAAAACCTGTTATTCTTAATTTTCATTTATATTAATCCAATTTAATTAACACCATTTAATTATGCAAGGTAAGTAGTTTAAATGCATTACAAAATTATGCTTGGCTAAAAGTTATTATACTTTTTAACTAAATCACATTTGACAATGTCATATAGAGCTAGATTATATGGAAAAATTAACAGGGAATACATTAATCTTGTCATATGTTTGTATTTATGTTAGTGAGAACACAAAAAAATTAACAGGGAATACATTAATCTTGTCACATGATTGTGTTTATGTTAGTGAGAAGTCAATGCATTGGAATACATAATACACAAAGATAAAAGGTGGACAGTTTTTCCTGTGATCTAGTACCAATTAAATAAATTGAACTTCTTATCATGAACTTATTTTACATAAACTATGCATTTTATAGAATTACAATTTCTTCGACATCTTGATCTTTACCAGCCTTATTACATTGCTTTTATTCTTTTGAAATGTAATATCGTAATCCTCATATAGAGTGGCAAGGACTAACTACTATATAGCACTTTTATTTATTTATGAAATGGGATTCATAATGATTAAGAAGGAAGGAATAATACAATCAATGTTAGGATACTTCCCACCAACTTATTTGTTCATTGGCTTAAATAAATAAATAAAGCCAACAAAGTTGGTAATTATAATAAAATCAAATTACCAAACTTCCACTCAAAGAATATCTCAATTTAATTTTGCATTTATTATTACATCACATCAAAAAATAATAAAGAACATTGATTTTTTGTGGAGTGTTAAGTGCAAGTGAGGAGTTGAATTAGGTGAGTATTATCTATTTTTCATAAATTTGTAATGTCTCAATTTAATTTTTCATTTATTATTACATCACATCAAAAAATAATAAATAACATCGATTTTTTTGTGGAGTGTTAAGTGCGAGTGAGGAGTTGAATTAGGTGAGTATTATCTATTTTTCATAAATTTGTAATGTATAAAGGTAATTTTATAGTAAAAATATTTTCATTCATTCAAGGCACAAATATGAGAAGAATTTGCTTATAGTTTCATCATAATCTAAGTTTTTTATATATATAATGGAATGATGTTTTTAGAGGTTCTGTCCAATTTTGAATTGATTAAAATAAAGTAAGTTATTCTTGTAGCAAACAGATCATGTTTTCAATTACAAATATAATAACAATTTAGCATAAATGTTAGGCATAAGCATAGTTTTACTATGATCCAAGATTCATGTATGGTGGAATGATGCCCTCAAAGGTTATGTGTAATTTTGAATTGACCCAATTCATCAAAAATTCAGTTAGTGGTCCCAATCGTCAAGAATTCTGACTTTATGTGTTGCTAGATTCTAATAATGAGAAGGAAGTTTGTAGATAGCTATGACTAAAATTCAATCAAAATTTTGGATCCATGGGAACTTTGACTTCTTGTATCATTGGATTTCAATAACTAAAAGGAAGTTTAATATAAGATTAATTTGTGTCATTATCATTGATTTATGATAATAATAATAATAATAATAATAATAATAATCTAATGGTACCCCCTTGTTTATGGGACAAAAGAGGTCCCCCTCTACACAAAATTTTGTCGGGAATCATGGTAGATAGGGTTGTAACTATGAAATAAATTATATAGAATGTGTGTCCATCATAATTCAAAATTATTTGTACAAACCATTTCGCAATTTCACCCATTTCAAATAATTTGTACATTTTTCATAATTATTATTGGAGTAAGCTAATAAGGTAGACAAACTATACGGGGTTTTAGAATCTCTTGTGTTTGTATATTGGATCTACCAAGAGAATATGGCTCTGTCTAAGATGAGAGGGTTGTCGACCTTCATAAGCGATGTGAGGAACTATCAAAACAAGGAGTAGGAGTACCAGAGAGTTTACAACGAGCTTAATAACATTAGGATGCATTTAAAAAATGAATGGGTTTGGTGGCTTATGAGAATGAGACATGTTCGAGATGCTTTACATTTATATGCTTGGTTATGATGTATACTTTAGTCATATGGAGATTGATTCTCTTCTATTGGCTCATAAGTATCTAGAGAAACAAGTTGGCTACATTGTTCCTTTATTCTTATTAAATGAGAATAATGACTTCTTATGATTGGTTCTCTAAACAATCCACAATGATATTATTGGGAAGAATGAGACATTGTAATGTTTGGCACTTAGCATGGTAGAACATTGAGATAATGATGTATGTCGTCCTTGGGTATTTTGTTCTTCAATATTTGAAAGTGACTTCCTTAAACTTTCTCAATTTAAAGGTAGACTTTGAACTCATCAAGTATTTAAAGGATCCGTCATACTAAATGCTCGAAGGTATGAAGAATATGGGATTCTTATCCCTTTTTTTGTCCTTGGGTATTATGTTGTTCAATATTTGAAAGTGTTTGAATTGGCACCCATGGTATCCATGGTGGGATGCCAAGTGTTTGTAGAAATGAATGCAAGGTAAGTGTTCAAGAAAATGCCTACAAAGCAAGTGTTTGGCATAATGCCAATTATTAATCATTTGGTTGGGATGGACTTACATGGAGGGGGTTCTGTCTCATATCCAATTTTCAAATCGTGTTCAAGTCCCTTACGAGGAAAGCCTTAATTTTATCGATTTACTTCTTTGATTATGAGGTAGATATTAAACACAAATTGGTGCTCATGCAGGGGATCCAAAAGGTTGAGCAGTAGCTTCTTTATGAAGGTAAACAATTTGTTGATTATTAGAATTGAAAAAGATTTTAGATCCAGATTGGATCATTATGTTATTTGTCACCTATCTCGATTCTTTCAAAGTAGAAAAAAATGGAGGAATAATATTGCAGGGTCATTTTAATGGCAGGTCCCAGTTTAGAAAATTGGGATTTGAACCCTTCCAAAGCCATTTTGAGGCATTAAATGACATTTTTGGGGGTCAAAAAATTCCCAACAATATCTCAAACCTTGTAATACTATTCTATACATCGAGACCTTTCCAAAGGTGCAAAAATCACGTCAATTTGAGATCGTATGAAAAAGTTATGCCTCTCGCAAGTTGACCTACTGTGTTGACCACCATGGTACGAGAGGATGCCATGTCAGCCTCGGTTACTCATGCATATGGGGATATCCACATATCTAATTTCAAGAATACTCTAGAAGGTCCAAAACCCTATCACTATTGAGAGTTGAGGAAGTCAAAAACCTACCCCTAGATGTTTATCGGGCTATGTTAAATATTGGGCCACTAGGAGGAGAAGGGGTTCCATTCTATGTTATTGTATTTTGTTCCATAGCAAAGAAGACCAACTAGGAGTGGGAAATTAGAGAGTATAATAGAGGGGGTTAATGTTCTGTAGTAGCCTAACATGCCACAGGGCTCAGGTAAATCCATAGAGAGTTCCTTCTCTTTTGTACTTGCATTACTTCCATACTAGAGAAAAGAGAGTAGAGCAACCTCACCTTCTAGCTGTTGAAATAATGTAACTACAAAGAGTATTCTTATTATTATTGATATTTTATTTATAGGATCAATCCCCATTGTGGATTGATCATTTCGGATATTGTAATAGGACCAAATCCTCTTTTGTGGATTGGTCAACAGACAATTATAATAGGCAGAATAAGAAGTCGGCCCCAACAGTTAATAAGAAGACCCATTAATATAATAAAGGTGGGTTTACCCACCCAGATGGAGAATTCGGCCCTGCCAATGAAGAGACACTTCACGCGTGCCAGAACTTGTATAAATAAAGGAGGCTAGCGCCTCATTTGAACACAACTCACTTGCTCAGTTTGAGAGACAAGTTCTGATCTGTTACCGGCAAAGGAGAGAGAGAGTGATGCATATCCTTGGAGAGGAATTTCTGTTTTAGCATAGAGATCTCTTGGCATTGTATTGGCTATCTATATTAAGGAAGTTTTGCTGGGTTTTCTTCCCCTAGAGGGTTTCCCAGGATAAATGTTGTGTCTCTTGTGAATGTGTATTTCTCAGTGATCGTGTTCTTATGTTGCTATTATCTATTGAAATGCAAAGAACTATAATAATGACATAAACTTTAACATGGTATCAGAGCCAACTTGAAGGAAGCATATTTCGCAAGAGAAAAACGTCACTGTTACTGTACCTGCAAATTAGGGTTTTTCAAAAGTAAAGATTTTCATCTCCAAAACCACCTAGAAAGTTGTGCCCTCCCCCAAGGATCATTTTGGCACCTTCAATGCACCTTTTCAGTGGCTAGATCTCCTGGAAAGTGAAACCCTGGTTTCACAAAGTACTAGAAAACCAGAAAACCATAGTACCAGAAAACCAGAAGCACCAATCCAGAAATCCACAGATCATGTTTGAGGGGGTAAAAGTTGGATTTTCAAAATTCTGACTACACCAGCATACTCGCCTCAGCCCAACGCATCTATTCCTTGGATCAGAATTTCAAAACTTGAAGTTTGGAAAATTAGGGTTTCCTCATAAAACCCTAAGTTGCAGTTACAGTTGCATTTCCAGAACTAGTTGCAGTTGCGGTATCAGTTGCAGTTGCGGCATCAGTTGCAGTTGCAACCGTAAGATCAATTGCAATCACCCTTGAAGTTTTCTTAAGAGTTGGTAATGATTACTGCTGCTACCAGATGGAGCCACTACCTGCAAATGTCATCAGAGGTATGTACTCACATATGTTTAATGGTTAAACCCTAAAGAGTATTTGCAGAAGAAGGTATCTCTTGCCATAGATCCAGAAGGATCTCAAGATCCAACACATTCAGAGGAATGATGCAAGCCAGGTGTGATTATTTTGATATGCATTTATTTGTCATGACATTATTAGTGTTGCATGTTGAAGCTATGATCAAATTATTAGAAGGATTAAAAGTTGATCACAGAGCTGATCCTCTAACCTAAACTTTTGTCAAGATAGCGTATTGTCTCAGTATAGAAGACAGGTTGAAGAAAGCACTCGTCACTTGAGTGAAGGAGACTTGGAAGAAAAGCAAGCACTCATTCTTGAGGACAAGGCTCCAGGTTTGACTAATCAAGATTAATAAGATTCAAAGGTACACATGACAAGCTAATAACTATAGTTGAGATAGCAGTTGTTGTAAAGTATTATACTTGATAGCATGTGATCATATAGAGGTATACGTTTTGCCTGATACAACTAAACACCTCCTCTAGGAGAAACCTTGTGTGTTAGTTCCAGGTTGCCATGGAAGAATGCTTGGTCACAACACTATGAGAGTGTTGACCTCATTTCGTATTGTATTCCTTACCTTTAATCTTTGCTTCAGATAAATTATAAGTGATAGCTCTAAAGGAGATACTGTGATGATTGTTCGTGCTATTGCTTTATATTATCAAGAAGGATATTATTCTTGCTTGTTGTTTTGTTGACCTTGCTCCAGGTCACATGAGGAAGCTATAGCGAAGGTTGCAGAAGGCAACGTGCTAAAAAAGAGACTATAAATGGAGAAATCATCATTGGAAGAGAAGAAGGTGACTTGCATAAGCTATAGGGTCACTCAGAAGCTGCCATGACCCACGCCATTGAAGAATCTTGGCATTGAAGATTAGCTCACTTCAACTACAAGGTGCTACCATACATATGCAAAGTGGTCACAGGTTTACCAGAACTCAAAGGTGACCATGAAGGCATATGCGATGGATGTACACAAGGGAAGAACATCAAGAACCTGTTTTCGAAGAGGGGCAGCAAGGCAAAAGGAGTCCTAGAAAACATTCATTCAGATGTATGTGGCCCAATGCCATCATCTTCCATTAGTGGGTATGTATACTATGTATCATTCATTGATGATTACTCTCGTAAGACCTGGATATATTTCTTGAAATCTAAAGATGAAGTATTCAACAAGTTCAAGGAATGTAAAGCCTTGATAAAGAATCTTTCTAAAAGGAAGATTAAGATACTCAGGTCAGATAATGGAGGAGAATATACCTCAAAAGAGTTCGTGAACTTCTACAGAGATGTTGGGATCAAGAGGGAACTCACTACTTCCTATAATGCTCAACAAAACAGTGTAGCTAAAAGGAATAATAGAACGATTATGGAAGCTATGAAGACTATGATCCATGATCAAGATCTTCCTATGTGCTTATGGGAAGAAGCAACAATGGCAGTTGTTTATGTGTAGAACCGATTATCCCATAGCGCACTTGGGTTCAAGACCCCGGAAGAGATGTTTACCGGAAAGAAACCAGAGGTAAGCCATCTCAAAATATTTGGTTGCCCAATCTTCATACACATTCCGAAAGAGAAGAGAAACAAGTCAGAATCCTTCGAAAAGAAGGGAACATTTGTGGGATACTATGAGGTCTCCAAGGCCTTCAGAATCTATATACCAGGTCACTGTCACATTGAGATCAGCAGGGACGTGACCTTTGATGAAGAAGCAACACTTAAACAATCAAGAAGATGCCAGCTTGAAGAAGTGTATGAAGAGGAACCAACAATTCCCAGGATTACGGAATCCATGAGGGAAGTTCCCAGAGCTGTAGAACCAGTGAGGGAAGTTGTAACCTCCCTTGATGAGGAAACTCTTGAAGACCATGATGTAACAGAAGTTCAAGAACCTCCTCAAATGACCTTCTCCCATAAAAGAAATCTTGCTTGGGCAAGAGAGCTTATTCAAGATGGAGAGAAGTAAGGTGTTCCAGAAGGAACCTTGACACAGGTGAAAAGACCAAAGCCATTCTCCAGTTACAGGGCTTTGATGTGTGATCTCCTAGATGAGGAGACTACCTGCTTTGAAGAATCCATTCAAAATAAGGAATGGGTAAATGCCATGACAGAGGAATACCAATCCATAATAAAGAACAATGTATGGGAAATTGTTCCCAGACCAAAAGGTAAGGATGTGGTATCATCAAAATGGCTCTTCAAAATAAAACATGCTGTTGATGGAAATATTGAGAAATATAAAGCAAGATTTGTTGCTCATGGATTTTCCCAAAAGGAAGGCATTGACTATGAAGAGACATTCGCTCTTGTGGCCAGATACACTTTGATCAGGACCATCATAGCTTTTGCAGCTAAGATGAAGTGGAAGCTGCACCATATGGATGTGAAGACAGCTTTCCTAAATGGTGTCATCGAAGAGGAAGTGTATATAGAGCAACCTCAAGGATTTGAGGTTGAAGATAGGAAGTTTCATGTCTGCAGATTGAAGAAAGCCTTATACGGATTGAAGCAAGCTCCTAGAGCTTGGTATGGTCGTATAGACAGTTTCTTGACGAGCTTAGGCTTTACCAAGAGTAAAGCAGACTCAAATCTCTACTTCAAAATTATGGATAATGAGCCATTAATCTTACTGCTATATGTGGATGACTTATTCTTAACTGGAGAAGAAAAGCTCATCGCTGAATGTAAAAGGAGACTTGCCTCTGAATTTGAAATGAAAGACCTTGGCCTAATGCATTATTTCTTAGGTCTTGAGGTATGGCAGAGTCCAGAGAGGATATTCCTTAACCAAGGGAAGTACACAGTCGAGATCTTAAAGAGATTCGACATGCTGGAATGCAAACCCATGAATACACCCATAGAAGCGAAGCTGAAGTTGTTGGTCGATACTTCGTCAGACTTGATAGATGGCACAATGTATAGACAGATTATTGGATCACTGATGTACCTGACGAACACCAGACCAGACATTTGTTTTGCTGTGAACACCTTGAGTCAGTTTCTGGTAGAACCCAACCATGTTCACCTAGTGGCTGCAAAACATGTGATGAGGTACCTTAAAGGTACATTAGATTGTGGTCTCAGTTATGACGGAGATCATAATTTCACATTGAGTGGATACACTGATTCAGATTGGGCAGGAAGCATTACTAACAGAAAAAACACTTTCGGATGTTATTTCAGTTTGGGATCAACCATGATCTCATGGCAGACTAAGAAGCAATCCAGTATTTCTCTCAGCACAGCGGAAGCAGAGTACATTGCCGCATATTCTGCTAGCTGCGAAGCTATATGGCTTTGAAAGTTGTTGATTGGTCTATTTGACCTAGAGATGGAAGCAACCATGATCCTATGTGACAACCAGAGCTGCATAAAGATGACAGAGAATCATGTATTCCATGACAGGTCGAAGCACATAGAGATTCTCTATCATTACATCCGTGACATGGTGCAGAGAAGAGCCTTGAAGCTCCTGTATGTTAGCACGGATGAACAGGTTGCTGATGTGTTGACCAAACCTCTATCTCATGTAAAGTTTGAACACTTTCGAGATAAGCTTGGTATAGTCCGAAAGGACCCTCCCTGAAAGGGGGAGTATATATGATTCCTTTCTTCTGACCTCGCTGTTAGACATAAAGCAAGATGATTCCTTGCTTCTGACCTCGTTGTTAGAATTAAAGCAAGATGATGTGTGTGTTCCTTGCTTCTGACCTCGCTGTTAGACGTAAAGCAAGATGATTCCTTGCTTCTGACCTTGCTGTTAGACGCAAAGCAAGATGATGTGTGTGTTCCTTGCTTTTGACCTCGCTGTTAGACGTAAAGAAAGATGATTCCTTGCTTCTGAACTCACTGTTAGACGTAAAAGAAGATGATGTGTGTGTTCCTTGCTTCTGACCTCACTGTTAGACATAAAGCAAGATGATTCCTTGATTCTGACCTCACTGTTAGACGTAAACCAAGATGATGTGTTCCTTGCTTCTGACCCAGTTGTTAGACATAAAGCAAGATGATGTATACCTTACTTCTGACCTAGTTGTTAGACGTAAAGCAAGATGTGACTTGTACTGAGCTACCAGCCTAACAGCTGTGACATAGAGCCAGTCTAGTACTGTGATGGGCTAGCCTAGTGTTGTGATGAGGTATCATTTTTATACTGATACATATTGATGCAAGATGATGATGGCATTCTTTCAAGAATAACGATGCTGCCGATGAAGAAAACTTTCGATGATTTATAGATACGCCAGCCAAGATGATATTGATGATGTTGTCCTCCTACTTGATGCTATTGATGATGTTGTCCTCTCTCTCTCACATGATGCTGCTGAAGAATACCCTTCTTATTAAGGGGGAGTGTTGAAATAATGTAACTGCAAAGAGTATTCTTATTATTATTGATATTTTATTTATAGGATCAATCCCCATTGTGGATTGATCATGCCGGATATTGTAATAGGACCAAATCCCCTTTTGCTGATTGGTCAATAAACAATTATAATAGGCATAATAAGAAGTCGGCCCCAACAGTTAATATGAAGACCCAGAAATATAATAAAGGTGGGTTTACCCACCCAGATGGAGAAGTCGGCCCTGCCAGTGAAGAGACACTTCACACGTGCCAGAACTTGTATAAATAAAGGAGGCTAGCGCCTCATTTGAACACGACTCACTTGCTCAGTTTGAGAGACAAGTTCTGATCTGTTACCGGCAAAGGAGAGAGAGAGAGTGGCACATATCTTGGAGAGGACTTTCTATTTTAGCATAGAGATCTCTTGGCATTGTATTGGCTATCTATATTAAGGAAGTTTTGTTGGGTTTTCTTCCCCTAGAGGGTTTCCCAGGATAAATGTTGTGTCTCTTGTGAATGTGTATTTCTCAGTGATCTTGTTCTTATGTTGCTATTATCTATTGAACTATAATAATGGCATAAACTTTAACACTAGTTGGGTTTTCTCCCGTAAGGATTTCCTAGAGAAAATCTTTGTGTTATTTTGTGGAGGGTATGTGATTGTATTTTACCGTTCTCTATTTTCAATGTTTTATCTATTTCCTACATAAACAGAAAATTTGTATCTAAATATTCTAGAATCGAAAGGAATTTAACCTTCATAGTGTAGATTTCAATTTTATTTTATCAGATATGTTGTGACGAATTGTTCTAATGGAATATCCACAACACTTTACAGATCAATTCCACTCTCACTTTGGTTCTCCACTTGTGTGGTGGAGTGACGATTAATGGTGGATCACCATCCTCAAATCCTATTTCTTTTAAGGATGCAGTTTGGTACAAACCATCTAATTTAGCTACTTCAAACCCTCATATGTCTAATAGTCCATATTGTGGAGAAATCCAAAGAGGTGCCCATGTTGGAGTCTCTGAATAGAGGTTACACACTTTCTTTCATTTTACTAATCCTCTTCGATAATATGCATATTCAATGGTTTATGGGCTTCTACTTTAGATTTATATGAATAGATTTATTCAACATGGACACAATATTGTGAGGTTTATCTTTGCTCTAAGGGTTTCTTTATTGTTTAGTTTGAAAACCATGTAGATTATCAAAGAGTTTTAGTCAAGATCCCTTGATTTTAGGGTGAAGTGAGTATTTTTATTAATCCTTGGTTTCCTGCTTCTAATTGTTCCACTATGTTTATGAAAACAATGTTATTTTGGTTTCAACTCCCAAATTCACCCCTTCATTTTTACACTTATATGTTATTAAAGATATCGACAATACTTTTGGAAATAACGTCAAAATATATCTAGAGCGGATTAAATTGGGTCTTTTCACATACGCCAAAATATGTGTTGAGATTGACATAAGTCAGGGGCTACTAGAAAAAATATTCTTACAACGACAAAATTTTAGATGGGTTCAAGTTTTGGATTATGAGAATACCACTTTTCGATGTTGGTTATACAAACAACCAGGGCATTTCTAGGATCCTTTTCCTCATGCACATGTACTAAAAAAGGAACAAAGGACGTAAACCTAAATAAAAAAGTTGGGAAGCATGTGAGCGACTATATCCAAAGGATGAAGCAGACTAGAAAAATGTTAATCAACCATGTGCTACTCTAGAGGAGGAGAATATTGTTTCTTTAGAAGTGTCGAATGAGGATAGAGAAGAAGACATGAATAATGAGATTTTATCTTGGAGGGTGGTTGTACTAAAGCCTCTCCAGGGAGAATGAAGAAACTTCGTGAATCTAATACCTCCAACTCTAATAAGCAATTGGTTCCCTCTCTAAATATTGATCTCCCAACTTCTAAATTACAATTAGTTATTGTGGACCCTTTTCCAAGCGAGTACCATAAGGTTAAAAAGAATAAAGGGAAAACAGGGCCACTAGAGAATTATTTTTCAAATGGACAAAAATGATATGTACAATAAATTTATAAGTGCATAATGCATTTGAGAAGTGTAATTTCCATTCAATTTTTGAATAGAAATGACAATTTTTTCTTGCCATAGTCTAAATGCTGTGCTAATTGGCCTTCTTTTGACCACTCAAAATAATGAGAAGAGAGAGTAGCATTTTTTAACTCAAATCTAAAAAAAATAATATTGGTTTGATGAATTTCAAATATCAAATATTGACATTATACAATCCAAATGCAATAAAAACCATTTGAGGGTATTGAATTCATTTATGTATCCTAAATAACAATTTCAAAATTATATGACCAAATTCAAATAATCATAAACAAAAAGTAAAAAATAAATTGTTTAACCACCTTTTTTTTTTTTAAGTAAAAAATAAAAACTCAACATTTTTTTTGTAAGTTACCTAAAAAAATCATGGTGCACTTATAACTCACTCTATTGTTATTCTTATAGAACATTTTCACCATCAATACTATCAAAATTAAAAAATGTAACATTTTTTACAAAATCACTATTAAATTTTAATAACTTTCATACTAATAACTTCAAAATGTGTTACACTTTCTTAATTCTTAGAAAAAATTACAATTAATCCATAATTAAAACTACAATTAATCCTTAATTGCTTTCATATGTGTGATTTCAAATTGTGTGACACTTTCCTAATTCTTCGAAATCCACAATTAAATTTTAATGGATTTTTTATTAATGATTAATTATATTTTCAATTGTCTTTTTGTTAGGTGATCAACTTTGTCCACTTAAATGATAAGCAAATATTATACACCTAACAAGTACCAAATAATAAATGTTACATATAATAGAATAGCCTAACAAGTACCAAATAATAAATGTTACATATAATACAATAGTAACTGATAGTGGAGCATATGAGTTGGAAAGCATTTAGTATACTTTCCGTGATTCTTAATAACTTTCATACTAATAACTTCAAAATGTGTTACACTTTCTTAATTCTTAGAAAAAAATACAATTAATCCATAATTAAAACTACAATTAATTCTTAATTGCTTTCATATGTGTGATTACAATTAATCCATAATTAAAACTACAATTAATCCTTAATTGCTTTCCTATGTATGATTTCAAAGTGTGTGACATTTTCCTAATTCTTCGAAATCCACAATTAAATTTTAATGGATTTTTTACTAATGATTAATTATATTTTCACTTGCCTTTTTGTTAGGTGATCAACTTTGTCCACTTAAATGATAAGCAAATATTATACACCAAACAAGTACCAAATAATAAATGTTACATATAATAGAATAACCTAACAGGTAACAAATAATAAATGTTACATATAATACAATAGTAACTGATAATGGAGCATATCTGGATGAGTTGGAAAGCATTTAGTATATTATTATAGCTGCTTTCTCGCTGTTGTATACACAGCAGGTGAGGTACCCTGATCTGCCATGATCCCTTCATCTTCACAAGGATGGATAGCTTGTTGCAGCTGATTCAATATGCACTGGCGATTTCTGTGATAAGCTCATTTGCAGCACTATTATGGCACCATATCATGCTCCACAGGAAGTTGAGAGGTCCTCCAATCTGGCCAGCGGTGGGTATGCTTCCGTCTGTGTTTCTTCATACAAGTGATATATATGACTGGGCTACCCAGGTGCTCACAGAGTGTGGCGGAACGTTGGAATTCAAGCCTCCTTGGCTGTCAAATATGTTTTCCTTCGTTACCACAGATCCCAAATATATAAAGTACATTGTAAAGACCAAGTTTCCCAGCTTCCCCAAGGGAAGTTATTATAAATGTATTTTCGACGATCTACTGGGCGACGGAATCCTCAACATAGACGGCGAACTATGGGCCTGGGGAAGGAAGACGATGAGTTCGTTTTTGCACTCGCCAGCCCATAAAAATCATATGATTGCCACAATCGATAAATCCATTCACTGCAAACTGCTGGTAGAGCTCGAAGATTCATGCCGAACCGGTTCTGCTGTGGATCTTCAGGAGCTACTCATTCGCTTTGCTTTGGACAACATGTGTACTGTTGGTCTTGGAGTGGATTTGGGTTCCCTCACTCCGCTTGGACGAGATGTTGAGATAGCAAAAGCTTTTGAAGAGGCGATGGATGCAACCATCAGGCGCTTCATCATTCCTTGTTGCATGTGGAAAACAATGAGGTTTTTGGGCATTGGCACCGAAGGAAAGCTCAAGTCCTCTCTGCAAATCATTGATGAATTTGCTGCCGAGATCATCAGGATCAGACGGAAAGAATTGCTCCAAAATGACGAAAATGTGGAGCGATGTGACATGCTGTCTTATGTCATGATGCTGCGTGGTGATGGTGGGCGTTTATTATCTGATAAAATGATCCGAGACATGTGCATCAACTTCGTTCTAGCGGGCCGGGACACTAGTGCCCTTGCGCTCTCCTGGTTCTTTTGGCTGCTTATTCAACATCCAACAGTAGAAGAAAACATTTTGTCTGAATTACATCGGATCTTGGTCACCAGACGTGGACTGAATCCCGCTGGCTTTACGGTGGAGGAGGTGAACCAGATGCAGTACTTGCATGCTGCGTTGTCTGAAACATTAAGGCTATATCCCTCGCTCCCTATAAACTATAAGGAAGTGATGCAGGATGAGGTATTGCCCGACGGAGTATATTTGAAAAAGGGAACAAATCTCATTTTCCCAATATATTCCATGGGAAGGACGGAGAGTATATGGGGAGAAGACTGCAAGGAATTCAAGCCCGAGAGATGGCTGAAAGAAGGCATGTTTGTACCAGAAGGGGGCTATAAATATCCAGTGTTCAATGCAGGACCAAGGGTTTGTCTGGGTAAGGATTTTGCTTATTTGCTTATGAAATGGGTGGCAGCATCTGTTCTTTATAGATATCGTCTGAAAATGGTGGAGGATACGATGGCTGAGCCAAAGTTGGGAATAACTCTGTGCATGAAGAATGGGTTGCTGATCACCTTACATCCGCGATCAGGGATTTGAATACAACTAAAAATTAAAGGCCCTGGGAAGCATGTATTCTGGTATGTATACGTATGTGATCGGTTTTGTTCTGATGTGATAAATTTATGTTGAATGTCCATTGGATTAAATAAATAATATAAACAATGATTCCCAAGGCAATAAGGAAGGAATTTTGTTTATATTATATATTTTTCGCGTCAGGTATTAACTATGTGCGATTTCCGTGCATCTCCTACGGTCTGCTACTGGTTCTGTTTTTAAGTTTTAATTTTCGTGTGTATTTCTTATGGTATAAATGTACTCCGTCGCAGCATTTAATACGCATATGGGAGGTATTTAGTTTAGAAAGTTTTAATTTTCGTATGGGCTTTTAATAAAATTAAACGATCGCAGCATTTAATGTTTATATATATATACACCAGCTTCGGTATTTGAATGTTGATATGCGAGGTGCTACTTAGAACTCGCTCTCGCCTTCTCTATACTAATATTTTTTTTGAGTTTTGTTTTTCAGTTAAAAAAAGAGTTTGAATTTTGTCAGTTTGAGTTTTGTATGGATTAAAGTTTTATATATTTCAAAACCGAGTTTTGCTCTATTTTAAACTAGCTCAGATACTCAGAAAATCAATAAAAATTTTGAATTGGCTGAAAATTTGAAAACCAACCGCCTAAAAAATAACTAGGGAAAAAAGATTGCTGAAAATTAGTCCACTCCCAATAAAAAATACATACGCTTCATTCATTACCTCTGCCAATGGCAGATAATGAGGTATGACATCGTCTCTTGTTGCTTGTCAGTCTGTCAGCTGGTTAGTAATCCAGGCAATAAGAGGGATTGTCAGTGGATCAGATATACATGTATTGATTTTCTTTGGATTAGATATACATAAAGCAGTAAAATATATCATATGTCACAACCTCTTAAAATACTCTGGTGTATATATATATCAAGGTGATCCCATTGTCTAATATTCTGGTGTATATATATATCAAGGTGATCTCATTGTCTATATATAGATTGTCTCAACATTCGTAGCAGGTTGTATATTGTTCACCTTTTTTTTATTGAGATTAGTAAAAAATATATACAGCAATTTGTTTCATTCATTACCTATGTGTCAATGCAATTTGTTTCATTCATTACCTATGTCAATGACATGTAATGATGCATGAAGTCTCCTATTGATAATGTATGATATCATGGTGTATATATATAATTCGTGACAACATTCAATGCTAAACAGCAGGTTGTATATTACTCACCTTCTTTTACTGATATCAATTAAAAAAAATACATACCACAACTTACCTCTGTCAATGGCAGGTAATGATGATGAAATCCTCTCCTATTAAAATTATGTGTGAGATAGTCTCCTGTTAATGTTGTATGATATCTTGATGTATATATAGTTTGTCACAACACTCAATACTACTCAGCAGGTTGTATATTACTCACCTTATTTTACTGATATCAGTAAAATAATACATACGACAACTTGCTTCATTCATTACCTGCAATGATGATGAGATCGTCTCCTGTTAAAATGATGTGTGAGATCGTCTCCTGTTGATTGTCAGTATGTCAGCTGATTAGTAATGCAGGTAATCAGAGGGATTGTCAGTGGACTGGATATATATAGCATCAAAAGTAAATACAAACACAGCAACTCCATTCACATATTATCTCTGCTATGGCACATTTTAATGTATGAGATCGTCTCTCTGGCTGTTGACTGTTGATGAGCAAATCCAGTCAGTTATGTTCTCTCATAATTAACTGGCCACGGATCTGAAATTAGAAGGCAAAGTAAATCTGGTTTTTTTTGGAAGATTGATTTTGGATTTGAATATTGAATGGCCACGGATCTGAACTTAGAAGGCAAAGTAAATCTGGTTTTTTTTGGAAGATTGATTTTGCATTTGAATATTGAATGATAAAAACTACTTATTTCTCTAATGGCCCAGATGAATGATTAAATGGAAATAGCTTTACCAGATTTGATATAATGGCCCTCTTATTTCTCATTTCTCATTTCTCAAACAGCAAAACCTAAAGCCCATTCTTCAATATAATGCCCCTCTTACAGCAAAACCTAAAGCCCATTCTTACTTTTGAAAAGAAGGATAAATATCACTGAAAAGGTTTTGTTTTTTCTGTTAAATTTAGTTAAATTGGTAATTAAATTTTTATTAATGTGATGAAAATTTTGTCCATACAATTTTGTTTAGTGTTTTGGTCAATTTAGATAATCAACAATTTTTTGAAAAAACCATAAAAACAAATGAAATTTCAATTTATAAGAAAAACAAAGTTAAAAAAAACAAAACTATATAAGTACCCTTAAAAATGGTAAAAGGTAGAAATGTCTTACCTTGATTTTACCCTTAACATAAAATTTAATTAATCTACCATTATTAATACAATTAGGTTTCAAAATTTGCTCTCTTGATAAAGGATCTGATAAATGACTTTAAAATGAGGAACACATTTTATTAAACTAATATTCAAGTTTTTTAAAACTTTTTGATATGGAATCGAAATACTATTTAAAGGAAGGAAGTTAAAGTTATATAGTTAATATTTCTTAATTAAATAATTTGAAGTGCATTGTATTTCATTTCAATAAAACAGGGATGAAAGTGTATGAGATCCTCCTCATTTTGGATTCATCGATTATGATAGTTAAATAATTTGAAGTGTATTGTATTTTATTTCAATAAAGCAGGGATGAAATTGTATGAGATCCCCCTCATTTTGAATTCATGGATTATGATAGTTTATGATTTAGAAGTGTATTATATTTCATTTCAATAAAATAAAATAAAGATTAAATTATATTAGATTATTTTATTTTGAATTAAAATATATTAAATAATAATAATAATGTTTTATTGATTTAGAAAATATTTGAAAAGATTTTGGAAGGCATTTTTTAATATTTTCACAGTTTATGGTGATGTGTAGGATGTTTAATCTGGGTTGTTTTTTTTTTTTGGATCAATACTGATTGAGAATTTGTTTAATATAGATAGTCTTGTGTTTTTGTGCATTTTCTCAACCTTTGGTATATGGTTCATCTAGGACAACTTTGGAGCAGGTTTGCTACATGAATGTTATTGGCCTTTATCTTTGTAATTTTTTTATCTTAATAAAATTATTTGAAATAAATAATTAAAAAAAATAAAAGGCATATATTACTTACTGTAAAAGATTATGATTATTATATTGATCAACTTTTTAACTCGAGCTTTAAAAATAAGTTTGCAAATAAGTTTGTATTGTCTAATTTTACATTTAATTTAATTTAATATATATAAATATCTACTAAAGTTAAAATTAACCTATAAAATTAAAATAAGTGCAATATAATATATGTCAAAGAAAGTGCAAACTCAACTCTATGCCTTAGATAGAAGCAAGAAATCCTATCATAAGATAAGAAAAATCAACAGAAGGAAGATTGCATCAAATGGGAAACATCAAAGAGATTCATGAATAACTCAAGATGCTAGTCATGAGTCTCTTCCAACTCACAACATGAGAACATTGGAAGAAGGAAGTAATAAGCCTAGTTTAGGCCACTCTATATTGTATGTCTCTAAAAATTCGAAACAACTTGTAGAAAAAATGGACTAAGTTCTTATAGTCGTTGTAAGCAATGAATCCTTGAAGGGAACAATGCGGGTTCTTGAAGACATAGTTGAATCACCTTCTAATCTCGTAATAGAGGGAGCGTCTGAATACAAAGTCCTCCTTAATCTTAGGCTCTAATGACAAATATGATATGTATGGTTCTCCCATGGAATATGGTGGTATTTTTCAATGCAAAGATTATGGGAGAAGACTCTAAGTTGTGCTAGGGGAACTCTCATGCTATTAGGCAACTTGAGTCAGGTGTATCCAAGAGGTTTGATGAAGCCATACCTAAAGTGAAGGTATAAACTTGAGTAGTGATGGAGTGTTGAGGAAAGTGGTTCTTTAGGCTCCAATGAGACAGAGTGAAGGTAGGATTTTTATATCTTGACCCAAATGTCCTTGTTTATCTCTCTCTCTTGCAAAGATCTTGAACATCCAACAAGAATGTGTGTGGAGGTTGTTTGTCGATATCAAGATCAACTAGAAGGAGCAACATAGAGGTTTTGGCATATTAGCAACAATCCAACCCACAGTCTCCAATGGCGTAGAAGACATGACTTTTAGATATGGGTACCCAAGAGGAGAAAATTGAGAGTTGGTCATCCCTGTGAGCCCATGTATCTTTGTCACCACTTGAAATATCATTGAAACAATAAGTGAGGCAATGCCATACTCTACAATAATGATGGATCAAGGCATTGAACTCATGACATGAATGTGGTTGGACAACATTGAGATAAGTAACGTCTCTACGCATCTACAATCCGCTTGCTAAAGGTATGGTGCCCAAATCTCAGAGCCATATAGGAGAGGTAGGTGAGAACGACGAGTGAAAGGTGCATACATTGTTTAAAGTGTTTTGAAAATGAAGTTGGAATCATTGCTTCTCAAGGGCGGTGAGAGCCACTTAACCCTCGCTTAATCTATACTCTTTTATTGTCAATGTGAAACTAAAGTGTGGTTTAATAAATAGTACCCCTAGATATATGTATGATGTGATCATGTAAATCCTTTCGCCTTTGTAGGTGAGAATCACTTGGAGATGTTGAAAGCCATGATTTTGGTTTTTTTCCAATTTGCTTGAAGCCCGTGAGTATCACAAAAGATTCCAAAATCTCTAGTTGTCTTTTGAGACCCCTCACTGAGCGGGACATCACTATAATGTCATGAACAAAAAGAATGATCAAAATAAAAACTTCAAAGAGTGGTAGTTGTTAGTGCCACCCAAGGTACCTAATATGATCTCTTATAGATCATTAATGTAAATTCCAAAAAGTGTAGGAAAGAGAGGGAAACCTTTTTTAAATCATATATTTTTCAAAATCCCCTCAAGCACACCAATTCTTATACATATCTTGCCAAAAATGGACTCATAAAGCATCATCATAAGCAATATTACCAAGGTTGGAAGACCCAAAGCTTAACCCTATCTATGACCAAATGTTGAAGCATTGTGTCAAATGCCTTGTGAAAGTCCACAAAGAAACAATATACTTTGTGCTTGTTTTCCTTTGTCTCTTTAATGATAGAATTCAAGTTAAAGATGTGATCACTAGTATGATTGTTTCTCTTGAACCCTCTGTGTCCTTTACCTCTCAATCCCTTGGTCTCAACCCATCTATAAATGCATATGTCTAAAGTTGTGCCTAAGATCTTAGCCAAGGTATGGCCAATCTAATAATATGGTAATTTCTAAGGTCAATCTATTCTTTAGGTTTATAAATGAGATGAATGATAAGGGAAGTCCTATATAGTGGGAATACATGGGACACAATGTAGTTAAACATGTCTTCTACATGTAGTACTAATACTTTATCATTGAGTTTGAAGAATTCATCTTTCAGGTTCTCTATGTCATGGGACTTATTGGACTGATGTTGAAGGAGGGCATGAAGGATCAAACAACGAGGGTGTTAAGAACCAAATATCAATATAGCATAGAAAAACCTCAGAAAAAGTACTCAACGCCTTGAAAAAGAGTTAATTTTAGATAATAAGCCTCTTCGAGGGGGCAACCTCCTTTTACCCCACTTAAATG
>CBVK0100768683.1:0-19676 GCA_900067695.1 Picea abies | reverse complement strand
CGTCCTTTGTGAGCTCAAAGGGTTAAGGAAAGGTATTTGCCAATGTGAAAGAGACATAGCAGGGACTCGTGGCATGTGACCTATTCTGTGTTGCAATGGGCAAAGGTTGAAGGGGTTCAAGGAGAAGAATTTGAAGACTAGTTGTGTCAAGGATGAATTCATGTTGAAAGCAAGGAACCACCTTCTAACCCCAAGGAATTGAGATATTGAATCTTATGTTCCATGAACATTATTAGAGGGAAGCAATTGGAATGGCCTCAAATCTACAACCTCTACAAGCTTTGGTTGGGAGAATAGTGGCCTACTCAAATTTCCCTTCAAAGGCTCTACTCCCATCAATGCATGTGACATTTCTACGATTCACTCCTTTGACCTCCCTAGCAAACCAAAGGAACATGTTGCTCTAACTAGTAATATATGTGAGATGGTGGAAGATGTTACAGAGCTTAACACAAAGGCTAATACTAGTTTTATTCTAGTGGTTATGGGCAACAACAAAATGGAGATGTGGGTGGATCTAGATGTTGATGCACCAAATGGATGAAATGCACGTTAAATTTTCAGTTATTGTTTTCATAGTATGTCTTGTTGAATATTATTGCCATGAGCTATCTCTTCCTAGAACCATATATTTTATGTAAACCTATGTTATACAATTCAACCATAACCTTTAAAACCATATATTTTATGTAAACCTATGTTATACAATTCAACCATAACCTTTTTTACTATAAACTACGAAAAAAGGCATACAACTACAAAACAGTTTGTGATTAACTTACCCAAAACTATATAGTTATGAAAGAAAACAAAGTTGAAGACCCTTGAAGATAAGAAGATAAACATTTTGAAGCAGGAAGAGGCTAGGTGGGCGCTGAATGACAAAGTTGTCTAGATATCCGAAGGTGACAAAAATACCAAATTCTTTCAAAACTATGCTAAGGTAAGAAAAATTAGAAACACGATCTAGGAGATGCCAAATCCTAATGGGAGGAAATCCACATGGCATTAAATTCTTTAGCCCACTCTACAAATATCCTAAAAGATCTAATATTGCAGAAGTGAGAAAACTATCCATGCAATAATTTTCCCCATAAATAACAACTATGTTAATGGATGCAAGATACCATTGGTTTTGTTTCTTTCTTTTATGATTAGACATTTATAAATATCTCATAGCCACATTAATTATCATCCCTACAAGATAGACTGATGGTGGCTCCAAAGACTAAGATTGTTCTTTATAATGTTTGCACATTCTGAAAAAAAATCCATCTACAAACCAAGTTAAAAGACTCTATTGTAGATCTAAACTAGCATTAAAACAAATGATCACCCAAGGAGTTAGATGTGTTTTAGTGATATTTGAAATCACAATTTGGTTCATAAACAACCAAGTTAAAAGACTTTATTGTAGATCTAAACTCACATTGAAGCAAATGATCCCACAAAGATTGCTTCCACAAATTTTATTCAAGTTTCCTCTTCAATGTGTCCAACAATTTCCCATACAAACCCTAATCTAGCGAAATCAAAATGGCAACCACAAGACCAATGATTGGGAGCCCCATCTTATCAAAAGGTAGATCTCTTCTCCTTTGGGAGTGGTGATGTATGTAGAAAGGGTAGTGGAGTGGGGTAAGCAGAGCTCAAAGTGCAAGGGTCCTTTACGTGGGGTAGATGATTCTTCAAAAAGGAAAAGTGAATAATTGTCCGTAGCCCCAAATATTAAGATCTCAAAGATATTTGGTCCAAACTCAATACCTCATCTCTCAGGGCTCAACACAGATTTGAGAAGCATAAAGCATTGAAGGAGACAATAATCCCCTTTATTTGGTCCATCCTCAATGAAATTCAAGTTATGACCAATACAATGTTTTTCCATGACTAGATATTTTCCAATATGGAATGGCCATTAGATGCCCTCCTTGCATCACTTGCTTTCTTAGCTTCTAAAATTTGGGGAACCCAAATCTATGAAGGACTTGCCAAAATTCTTCAATCAAGGAATTTTTTGTTTAGGATGAGAGGTCCACTCCCAAATACATGCATGAATAATGCCCTTTTTGTCAAAATTCTACTTTGACATGATTGCCTTGGTTTTGTTTGAATGTGGGGAAAAGAAGAGCTTTGGATGATTTGTAGAATGAATTCATTGTCTTTAATCAAAACTTTAATAACAAGGCAACTACAATGCTATATTTGGATGGCTTTCATGCCATTTATAATGTAGCCAATGATGCCAGTTTTTTTATAGATACATTGCCACTTAAATGTAGGCCTAATGCCATTTTTAGTAGATGAGAGATTTTTACTCTTTTCAAGTGCTTAATGCACATGCAATTCTTTTCTTAGAAATAAATATTGAAACCAAAGTTATCTATGATGCCCTAGTTTGATGATGGAGACCTTTTAGAGAATTCAAGATGAACCTTGATTTTAAGGTCATGTTTTCAAACAACGCATTAGAAACAAAATAATGGTGGAAGCCCTTTGGAGAACCAAAGTACCATAAAAAAAAAGTCACTATCTCTAAATAACAAGGTACCAACCTTGAAGGTACTTCAAAAAGAGATCTTGGCAAGGTCCAAATCTCTATATGCATGGTAAACTAAAGAGAATATCAAAATCAATAATGAATGGATTCTAATATCTCAATAAAAAATATTAAAAAACAAACAAAACTTGGTTCCAATTCTCTATTCAAAATTTCAAGGCAGTTTTCAATAATAATCCAAAATAAAAATAAAAACAAGAAAACCCAAACCCACCATATCTAATAAATACCAATGATGAGACCTTTTAATGAAGCCAACAAAATTCCAAAGCAGTTTTCAATAATAATTCAAAATAAAAATAAAAACAAGAAAACCCAAACCCATCATATCTAATAAATACCAATGATGAGACCTTTTAATGAAGCTAACAATGAATAAATAAATAGACAAATATTCATACCTAGTTGTTGACACAAACAAGGTGTAAACTTCAAACTAGCTATTCTTCAATTAATCTAATTTTTCTAGGTTAAAAGGGCTTCCCAAAGATTAATTAACCCTAGAAGCTTTAATGATTGATGAATTAACACTAAAAGTTTCAATGAGTGGTTGAACATTATTATAATTTTCTAGGTTAAAAGAACTTCTCAAAGATTAATTAACCCTAAAAGTTTCAATGATTCATTGAATATTATAATAATCATTTTTCTGACAATTATACAACCACAACGTTGAAGCATCATTAGTGTCAACTTATAATCATTTCTTTGTTATGCAAAAATGCTAAGTACTTCAAATACTAGAGAACTAAAGCAATACAATTAACTTATAATCATTTCCTTGTTATGCAAAGATGCTAAGTACTTCAAATACTAGAGAACTAAAGTAATACAATTATATAATGAATAGTTGTGCCAGTACGGACTATGATATAGTATATACTGTTGGAGAACCATTGGTGTTATTAACTTATAATCCCTTAATTGTAATAGTATTATATAATGTTGGAGAATCATTGGTGTTAATTTATAATCCTTTTCTTGATTGTAATTGATTGTTGAAACTAACATTACATTATTTAATAGAATTTTAGTTATTTATATATATATATATATATTTTTAAATTATGCAAATTGAATTGTTAATTTTTTTTAAAACATCAATAAACTGTTTTAATAATTTTATTTATTTATTATTTTAATGTTTTCACACTATTTAAATTACAAAAATATAATATCAATATAGAAAAACTGAATTCTACATCAAAATCAGAATGGATTCTAATATCTCAATCTCACAAACAAATTATAAAATATTAAAAAATAATCTAACAAACAAATTATAAAATATACAATACTTAATTATAATTCCTTATTCAGTTTCAAGACAGTTTTCAATAATAAATTAACTTTCAATTCCCTATTCAAAGTGTTCCTAATTCAAAGTTCCTAAGCAATTTTCCATAATAATTTAACTGTCAATTTTCTATTCAAAGTTCCTAGGCAGTTTTTACTAATAATTGAAATCCATCAATATAAAATATTAAAAAATAATCTAACAAACAAATTATAAAATATACAATACTTAATTATAATTCCTTATTCAGTTTCAAGACAGTTTTCAATAATAAATTAACTTTCAATTCCCTATTCAAAGTGTTCCTAATTCAAAGTTCCTAAGCAAGCAGTTTTCCATAATAATTTAACTGTCAATTTCCTATTCAAAGTTCCTAGGCAATTTTTACTAATAATTGAAATCCATCAATTCCCTATTCAAAGTGTTCCTAGTTCAAAGTTCCTAAGCAGTTTTCCATAATAATTTAACTGTCAATTTCCTATTCAAAGTTCCTAGGCAGTTTTCACTCATAATTGAAATCCACGAGTTTGGTTCCAAATGTAATGTCAAGATATTATTAGTCCACAAGTTTGGTTCCAAATGTGAATATTTGAAATACTTATTTATTATATTAAAAAAAATCAGACTTACCAGTTTAAGAAATATGTTTATTTATTTAAAAAAACACTGGGTTTTCATAGATATAGGCAGTTTTCTTTCAATTCCCTATTAAACGTTCCTAGGCAGTTTTCACTAATAATTGAAATTGAAGTCCACGAGTATGGTTCCAAATGTCAATATATTATTATTCCACTCCACAAGTTTGTTCCAAATGTCAAGATTTGAAATACTTATTTATTATATTAAAAAAAATTCAGACTGACCAGATTTAAGAAATATGTTTATTTATTTAAAAAAACACTAGGTTTTCATAAATAGATTTATGATATTAAAAAAAATTCAGACTAATCAAATTTAAGAAATATGTTTATTTATTTAAAAAAACATTGGGTTTTCATAGATAGACTGTATCAAATCATGAAAGTACAATGTTAAACCCAACATGAAAAAGTACAATATTACACCCAACATAAGAGGTACAGATACTTGAAAGTATTTGTGAATTGTTCAAATGAAATGTTGCCAATAGTAACCTTCCCACAAACCATCATATTGCCATCCATGCCCCACTACCTATTCAAACCCTGGAGTAGGTTAATTTGGGAGCAATCTTTCCTCCGGCTTTTCTGACAGGTTTTTTATTAACCTTCTCACAAACCATCATATTGTCAACCATGCCCCATTACCTTATTCAAACCCTGGAGAGGGTTGACCATTCCGGCTTTTCTGACAGGTTCTCCGACAGCCCACTTTTAAATTTCTGGCCAATTCAAAACTCTAATCAATTTTCTGAGCATCTGGGTTGGTTTAAAATAGGACAAAACCCTTAAGGTAGTGAGGCATGGTTGACAATATGATTTTGCAACACAGATGCATCCGATGAGAGATTCCACACAACTTTAATTTGTTTACCTTTCATGGTCCCAGCAACATGAATCCATTTGCTGGTTCGTTTACATTTGTTGCTCCACACAAGCATAACTTTAATTCATTTACCTTTCATGGTCCCAGCAACATGAATCCATAGGCTAGTTCGTTTACATGTGTTGCTCCACACAGACATAACTTTAATTCATTTACCTTTCATGGTCCCAGCAACATGAATCCAGAGGCTAGTTCGTTTACATTTGTTGCTCCACACAGGCATGTTCTTAATAGATGTTTGTTTACATCCGTTCCTCCACAGAGTTGCTCTCGCACTGGCCATGGCATTCTAGTAACTTCAACTGCTAAGACAAAATTTGATAAGTCCTTGATTTATAAGACCATTTTAATGATCAAATAAGACTTTATCATCGGGGCAAAGCTAGTTATGAAAATATTTACAGCTGTCCCTAATACAATGCACTGTATTAACTCTTATTAATAACTTACACGTCTGGAAGTTGAGCCTTTGACAATAGGGTGACAAAGTCAAATTGAATGTCCATCCCAAGGCTCAACTTCCAAGGAATGTCCATCCCAAAGGCTAAACTTCTAAGGAAGTGATCAAGTCAAACTTGATCATATCAACGAATGTTCATCCCAAAGGCTCAACTTCCAGACGTAAGTTATTAATAAGAGTTAATACAGTGCATTTGTATTAGGGACAGCTGTAAATATTTTCGTAACTAGCTTTGCCCCGATGATAATGTCTTATTTGATCATTAAAATGGTCTTATAGATCAAGGACTTATCAAATTTTGTCTTAGCAGTTGAAGTTACTAGAATGCCATGGCCAGTGCGAGAGCAACTCTGTGGAGGAACGGATGTAAACAAACATTTGTTAAGAACATGCCTGTGTGGAGCAACAAATGTAAACGAACCAGCCTATGGATTCATGTTGCTGGGACCATGAAAGGTAAACGAATTAAAGTTATGCCTGTGTGGAGCAACACATGTAAACGAACTAGCCTATGGATTCATGTTGCTGGGACCATGTAAGGTAAACGAATTAAAGTTATGCCTGTGTGGAGCAACAAATGAAAACGAACCAGCAAATGGATTCATGTTGCTGGGACCATGAAAGGTAAACGAATTGAAGTTGTGTGGACCAGCGAGCAATCATTCTTCCGGCTTTTCTGACAGGTTTTCCGACAACCCGCTTTTAAATATCTGGCCAATCCAAAACTCTAATCAATTTTCTGAGCATCTGGGTTGGTTTAAAATAGGACAAAACCCTTAAGGTAAGGTACTGAAATGCATAGAACTTTGATTCATGTGAAACTCAAACTACTCCAAAAATCTGTCTGAATTCAGACCCATTTTTTTGCCTGAAAAACAAAACTTGAGAGAAAAGAATACTCCCAAGTTAACCTACTCCTTTAAACCCTCTCGCCATACCATATTTACACATACAAATTTGGACCTTAGTTCCTACGTAAAAGGCCTTATGCTCTTATAGTGGAGAATTGGGTTATAGTTCGTTCATATACCAAATTAGGAAGTTGGACCTTGGTTCCTACACAAGTGAGAGGCCATTGGGAGGCCAATGGGCTTATAGTGGAGAATTGGGCTTAGTGCATATATCAAATTACAATGTAATCTAAACATGTTAGAACATCCAGTTAAATTTAATGTAGTCTAAAAATGTTAGAATATCTAATTGAAAATTTGGAAGAAATACTAAAACATGTTATGCTCTTATAGTGGAGAATTGGGTTATAGTTCGTTCATATACCAAATTAGGAAGTTGGACCTTGGTTCCTACACAAGTGAGAGGCCATTGGGAGGCCAATGGGCTTATAGTGGAGAATTGGGCTTAGTGCATATATCAAATTACAATGTAATCTAAACATGTTAGAACATCCAGTTAAATTTAATGTAGTCTAAAAATGTTAGAATATCTAATTGAAAATTTGGAAGAAATACTAAAACATGTTAAAATATCCAGTTAAAAATTAAAAATTTAGAAGAATAAATAAGATCATAGATATCAACCGTTAAGATTGCACAATCCATATATAATAAAAGTTTTTCAGGACGCTGAATATATTTTTACAATAAAAAATAAAAATTCAACAATGCAAAATTGCAATATTTTGCATTTCCAAACAGCCAAGCCAAGCCAAGATAATTGTTAAAAAAATCCAAAACATAAAAAGTTTGGACTTCTCCTATTATAATATACCCTACCCTGCCCCTAAAAGTGGTTGAAATAGTTGGTGTTGTTGATAACAATAAATAGTTGGTGTTTATAACAATGAAAATAATAATCAAGAAACAAATCCAACTCTTCCCAAAAATCACTTCGGATGGCCATGGAGAGTTCAAAGAGAGCAACGAGTGTCAAGTTGAAGTACAACGGTAAATGCAAATTTCGGGTACCGTGTTACGAATGGTTGATGGTAAATGCAAATTTGGGGTACCGTGTTACGAACGGTTGATGGTAAATGCAAATTCAGGGTACTGTGTCACGAACTGTTAGGAGTGTGAAAATAAGATGTAGTCAATAGTGACCTCCCCACAAAGCCCCCAAGTCACGCTCCTTATCCAAACCCTCTCACCATACCAGATGTAGCTTCTAGTACAATATCCATTTAATGACCTACAGTGTTTGGATGCTGCACAATGCACACTGGGACCGGCTTAGATGCACTGAAAAAAGACCAGAAACCAACTTTAATAATCATATAATTATGGCGAGCTCTACTAATAAGTTGTAATAGCCCACCAAGCAATATCGCTGATACTGTTACGGGGTGTCATGGATCAGCACATAATTACAAAACTGTTAACTCCCAAGATATGGTGGCCAACGGACCTTGGATACGAAATTGGCTGTGAAGGGCTACAGGTTTCATAGCTGGGCAATGAATATGGGAATTAACAGTTAATGGTAATGGATGAGGAACTTATGTGAAGGTACGAATCGCTGTAGAAGGGTACAACATTGGTGATGCATGTATTTGCAGTTTGGGATCAATTTGCAAACAAAGACTGGGACTATAACGCTATTGGCCCCTGTTTCAAACAAAAAGCACCAACCCTCGGGCCCCCAGGAATCGAAGGTTGGTAGGGGGCATAAAGGTGGCGGATGTGTGTAGTTGGTTGGATGTGTGCTCACGCCACCCACCCACCCATAGGTTGAAGGTGTGCAAATGTGTATTATTTCTGAAACAAGAGCCACCAACAAAAAGGTATCCAAACATTGAAAGAGTAGGGCTCTTCCACAAAACATGGTATCCAAACAATGAAACACTACGACACTTTATGTGTTAGAGGGTAAACTCGAAGCTCTTAACCTAAAATCTCACACTTTATGTGCTCTCCATGATCCATGAAATCTCACACTTTATGTGCTCTCCATGATCCATGAAATCTCACACTTTATGTGTTCTCCATGATCAATGCTTGAAAGACTGGGAGATGTTCTAAATTTTTATACATGTTTAAAAAGTCGTTTAGTAAAAACACTTGTTTAGTCGCCGCCTTCTAATGATGCAAAGTGTGATAGCATATGAACTACCATCATAGTAAATGCGGAGCCACATGCTGTGTTCTAGCAAAAACACATCATTTTAAGTTTTCAAAATAAACAAGAGTATTATATTTACTGCAATGTATCAACATACACAAATATTATACAAATACAAGCTAAGTGACTTTAAAACTCGGAGCATTTGAATATTATACAGTTTTGTACAATTAAAAAACCTATGCACCGGACAAAATAAACTCCATCCCATTCCCATGACAAACATAAGCGTGCAGTTTCTCAAAGCTAAATTGAAGTTCAAACGCTGGAAAAGAAGAAAATGTCCAACATATCAAATCATGCCATCCATGGTGTTGCAAGGAGTACACCAAAAAGCAATATGTAAAAATTCTGTACTGCCAATGGTCACGTACATATTCAAGAACTGGGCAGATAGCAGAGTTTCTTGCGCAAGGATGTGCCACTGTGGAGTTTATAGAGTATTTGTAGCGATGGCGTCGTAACTGCGAAATACTGGTATATCACTGAATCGATTGTCTATCAGTATTTCAAAATATGGAAAAAACATCTCTACGCTACCAACTACATGAATACTTAATTCTTGGTCACAGCATCTTTACTGCAGGCAATTCTTGAAGTGACTTTGGAATAAGGCATCACTAATTGTTAAAAGCGCCTTAAATTAAAGCTAAAGATATGTTAATGGATCTATTCTCTCAAATGAACTTGCATGCAAAGCTGCTCCTTTGTGGAACAGATTTCTACTTCATGTTAAAATGTCATAAAACCATTGATTTTACCTACCGCCTAGAGATTTCTTATTTTTTGATTGATAGGGCCAGGAGGGTAGTGTTAACAAACAAAATGGGACCTTCCATTCCAGAAAAAGATTAATTAAAAATAACTTATGTTCATTTTCAGAATACATTATGCATCTACCTCCTCAATCCAGTACTTCCGCAGCCATATAAGGTCACAGTGCAAGCAGTAATATTTTGTTGAAGTCAATTTTGTTGAAGTCACATTGCAAGCAGTAATATTTTGTTGAAGTCACAGTGCAAGCAGTAATATTTCGTTGAAGAGCCCTAGTCATGAAGATAACCAAACTTCCAAGATCTGTGGGCATCGAATTGCAGTAGTGATGCAAATGAGGAAACCAGAAGGACCGAAGAGGCACACTATCCAGGAGATGACATGGGACGAAGAGGCAGACTACCCAGGCAAGGAGGAGGTGCGGAGCAGTACCGTGCCATGCCGTTTTTAGCAAAACCACACCTCAGAACACAGAAACAAAGTTAAGGCCTGAGTGAGATTTACTCTCAACATTTTCTCATACCAACAAATTGTAACCATTATACTTATTTTAGATATGTCAGCCAGAAAATAGTAAACCATACTTTTGTCATTATAAAAGATTAATGTTCAAATAAAAACAAAAGGCAAAAACAGGAAAGAAACTTATCCAAATAGCAGGCAGCCGATGAGACCATCTACTGTGGATACCGAAGAAATACGCTGGATCAGAGTCCAACTTTATATCAAGCAGACTATCATTCTGTCGAGCCATTAGTTAGCAACGAGCTGACAATTAATAAACAATGTGCCACTTGTGATAACAAAACTGCCAAATATCCAACAGAGCAGCTGCATGCAGACTGAATATTGTCCATATTTTCATTCTCCAAAGATCCCACCCATTAAAGGACAATATAATACACATCATGCCGTAAAACAATTCATCTCAATCTAAGAGAAAATGCTTCTGCAGTCTTTAGCTGCGACTTCGGCGTCGATCTCTGCCAATGGGACTTCTGCAATCACCAACTACATTTTTAGCTTTTGAGTAAGCAATAAGTATTTGGAACTAAAAATCTAAAGACACATAAGGTAAAAAGAGTGCATACCCATTCGCATAAGGAGAAACCCGACGATCACGACGAGGTGGAGGTGACCTGCTGATACTTCGTCCACGTTTAGGTGTGTAACTACGACGTCTTGGAGAACGACTCCTACGAGGACTGCGGCTCCTGTAAATTGGAACAAAGGAACTTATTAAAACACTATAAACAAGATTTGAACCCTAGATAGCAACATTATAGTAGTGACCTATAATAGTTCATTCTTTCATTCATATAGCTCCTATGCCTTCTGTCAGGCATTAGCCATTCGCTTCAGCTCGAAACCAGACTGTTCAGCCTTACCTGATATACTTATACCCATCCCCATAACCTCCCTCATAGGGGCTATAAGATGGGCTCCGAATTCTTCTCCCATAGCTCCTGCTACCATAACCTGGACTGGCACTGTAGTTACCGATTATCACAACTCTGACTACAACTTGAAGGCTGTGTCCCAGTTGCCAGATCATCACAAAAACCAGGAGTGCATCTAGAATATCTCATGCTAATAATCATAATCATAACAGGATTTAATATCTTACATTATTTATTGGCGAGACAAGTCATCCACAACCATTCATCCAAGTCAGGGCATGTCCAGGTCCATCCAATGAGCATGCACAGAAGCCAACCAACAACCCAGAGAAAAATCCCAAATGGAAAAGCAAAACACAAACACAAACACAACAAGAATACAATCACAGCCACATGTTAGATATAGGAATGAATTACACATCATATATAACCATTGAAATCGCTGATATGCATAAATCTGCAAAAAGATGATCTCCAATTATGCGTTTACCATTTACTTTGCCCAATTGCTCGAACAGTATTACTATTAATTAAGCAAAATAACGACTCTTGTAACTCTTGAAATCAATAATAAATATAAACCAGAAATTTTAAGATATCAGATCTAGATATGTATTTACCTACGCCCGTAACTTGGACTGCGGCGGTATCGTCCAGGACCTATACGCAAACGACATTCTCGTGCAAAATGGCCAGGCTCACCACATTCATAACACTTCAATTCATCTCCTCCACCACGGCCACGACCACCACCACCACCACCACCACCACTACCTCCTCTAGAACTTCGTGACATTTCAACACGCCACCCATTCTTACCTGTATCAAACATCCAAAACCAACAATAGGTAAAACTTGTCTCAAACTAACAAGCATTCCCTGTAATCATTGCTAGAATATAAATCCAAAGAATCGCTATGGTAGAATTCTTACTATTCAATGCACGAATAGCATCTACAGCATCTCGTCGATCATCAAACTCAATGAAGGCATAGCCTGGCGGCTTTCGTGCAACCCAGACACTATACAAGTCACAAAAATATGTTAAAAGTACCCAAACATTATAAAAGCTGCCAAAAATACTTATTTACTATGAATGAAGGCGTTTACAAACCAAGAGGATAGAGAATTAACACTAAATATGTCACAAAAATTTACAAGAACAACTATTAAGGGTCACCAAGCTTAAAACCACCAAACAAATTCACAAGTCTAATTCTCCAAGATCAATAAAAAATATTAAAGATCCCTTCAACAACAAAAAAAAGACTCACTGTACAGCCAATGTAGGCCTAACAGTTCAGAACATGTGTTTTTTCCTCTGAGATCATATGTTCAATTCCAGATGAAGGCAAGGTAGGGTATGCACATGTGAGCAAGAAGATGTTTGTGAATATAGCAGTGTTGGGTTGGCAAGGGACCAGCAATCCCATTCTCGCTTACAAGCTAGAGAGAGGGATTATTTTCAGGGCGGACCACAATGCCCAATTTTTTATCCAGGGTTAAAAAAGACTCCACCAGTCATAGCACCCTGTGGACATCAATATTGAATTGCCAATCTTCCAAAATAACCCAACTAAAAAGACTAGCGCATCTGCAAAACACATTAGGTTGCCAAACACAAAAGATGATACATAATGTTGACAATTTTATCACACACACTGCCAAAAAGAAACAAATTAAATAAAAGCCTGCCTAATAAAAAGTGATTGAAAACCAAAGGAAAAAATAGCAACCTACTTCCTACTACATGAATCATATTTCAGCCAAATTGAAGACATTAGGGAATAATCTATTAGTAGCTAGAAGAGCCACAACCAAAGTTAGTGGACTCCACTTGGAACATGACTCAAGAGAGGCTGAAAAGTAGGGAGTTGACAAGTCCTGAAACGAAATAATAATAATTTAAATAATAGATACACTAAATTTCAGGTAATACAGATTTACAGCAAACTTAAGGTTTTTCTTTTCTTGTACCGATTATACAGAGACAACTGAGTGACTCAAAAGACTACCAACATCAATTTGAATCATGTTTGTCTTGCAAGTCCAGTCTGACTCGCGTTCATCTTGAAAGTCCAGTCTGACTCGCATTCGTCTTGAAAGTCCAGTCTGACTCCAAACACTTGCAAGTCTAACAATTGAGTCTGACTCCAAACACTCACCAAGACAATCTGACTTAAGTTTGTGTTTGCAATTAATTCATACTCAGAAGAGCCAACCCTGAATCAAATCAGACTCAAAAGAGTTTACAATGTCCCACAACTTCTAATTGAGACTAAAAAAACTGTTTTGCAAGACACACACACACACACATGTAAAGGTTATTTCTATTTGTTCCAAAAATAACTTATTTGTTCAAAAAATAACTTATCATGCAAAAGGTACAAGAGCACAGTAAATGGCATCATACCTGCGGAGAACACCAAACACACGAAATTCATCCTCCAGCTCACGCTCAGTTGTCCGAGGATCCAAATTGCCAACATACACCCGAGACATGACTACACCCACCACAGAGAAGCACAGAAATAATCAGAAATCCCACTTGTACAAAAGCAATAAAAAGAACAAATAACTTAATAAGTGATTCCTTTCAAACAGTATCCCTCTGTATTTCACTGCCAATTTCAGCTGAAAAATGAAAATCCCCAAGACATTCTAAAAAAGTTATATATTTTACCCAATTAAATAAAATAATAAAAATAACAATAATAAAACAGCAAATTTCAGCTGTAATATGAAAGTGCTCAAGGCATCAATAAAGAAAAATACACATTCTTTTACCAAAACCCCGTGGCCTCAAAATATTTGTCATCTATTTCACAGCAGGAAAAAAACATTTTTTCTCAATGCAACAGGAAACAGACTAATCAAAATAATACTCACCAGCGACTCAAAATTTAGTTTAGTTACATAGACGAATCCATTTTTATGAAGTTTCTTTTTTTGGTAAAACACCCTTTTAGGCAAAACCCTTGCAGACTATAAATAATTAGATTATAAGCCGTGTCAGAGGGGCTTTTATTGAAACAAAATTGCCAGATCTCGCACCTGGCCTCATCCATCCAAGGCCCAATTAGCTCTGAGATATCACAACATAGGACAGAAATTGACCACATTGGCACGGCAGCATTTCCTAAACAGATTGAACCTGGGACTCTGAAGAAAGCTAACTTGATTTACCACTTTAACACAGCCCCACCTCGAAGAGGCTGAAAAAAATCTATGATCTCATTTTTTCATTATTTTTTCAAACAGTACTTCCATAACCCTTTCATATCTAGGGTTAATAGTAACTGACACCTTGAAAATTATAGAATGAAGGGAGAAACAAAATACTAGCAGTCTGTCTCGAAACCCCCACAGTAAATTTTACAGCAACTAAATTTCGGTTCTCGAGAATAAAACCCCACAAACTTACATATACACAACATCTCTCAAAATCTAGAGGTAAACAAACCATCTCCCAACCCAAAAAGTACCTACAATTTCAGAACAATACGATAAAACAAAAGAAGCACCGTAAATTTCCTTAAACGCAAAATTTAAAAGAAAACACATATACGCCAAATAAGGCCGAGTATCGGAATCTTACCTTCACGAAGTTTAAATCACTGAATATACGCTGTTCTTCAGATCAGGCCTTTGAGGATGCTCGCAAAACCCTTCTGCAAATGAAAAACGCTGAAACTGCACTAAAATAAATCCAAAAAACCACAGCAAGCAGATCAGATGGAACTGGACTTATGCAGATCGTTCCTCGATGGGGAATATAGAGAGATACGGGAGTTCCTGAGCCTGATAATAGAGATTTCAGAAGCATTTGGGGTCTTCAAAACCATCTATATAGAAGAATATTTTATAAACCGATGGAAACCCTAGACATTCCTCTTTGGGGTTTCGCTTGGGCAGACACGTGGAAGTAAGCAACCGGTCACATGGGTTGAGGCTTTTAATAGCGTTGCTAAAAAAGGGCGAATGGGGTTTCAAAAAGTTGAAAATGCCCTTAAATTTAGTGGGAATATCGTTGCTAAAAAGGACGAATGGGGAGTTCAAAGAGTTGAAAATGCGGCTGTTCGTGAAGAAAGGGAGTTAACTAATTTTGTAGTAAAAGAATTTTATTTTTGGTTAAATATTAAATAAGAATTTTATAAAAAAAAAATAGGATTATTTAAAATTTTAATATGATTCAAGTTTAATGAATGATGAAATAATGTATTTAGGATTTAGTTTAATTTTAATTTCATATAAATTCTTAAAAATATAAAATATTGAGAGTTTTATATCGATTAAAACTTCCATTTTCTATGTCATTATATTTTTGGAGTGAAAGCGAAGTTAGCTACACAATTATACAACTCTTAAATAAAGAGTTAGTAATAAAAGTCTTGTATAAGACTTGGAAGTTGGATTTGGGGTGTCAGTTTTTATGTTGATGTAATAGTGACCACACTCGTTGTAACAATGAGGTTATTTAGACATGATTATGTGTCTTGTGAGTTTTCTTTGTTCTCCATGCTTTATTAGTTGCAAGCTTTTTAAAAAATTAAAATGGTATATCCCTTTTCAACAAGGTTGTAGTTTAGCAGTGAAGAGGGTGGAGTGTCAAACCACTCATCAAAGTTTTATTCTCATGAAGGTATGAATAAGTACATTGAATCTAGGACAAGTCTTAGGTGACTTTGATGGAAGAGTACATCTTGTTGCAATAACTTAGATTAAAAATAATGCTTGTTATTAACAATTTGTCGTTTGAAAGTCCTCTTAGAGTGGCACCAAGGGCAAGTGTTTAGTGATCTTGACACAATATCCATATCACAATGGCTTATTCGAAGGAAAGTGCTTGTGATTAGTGGTTTGCACTTTAAGGATTGGCTTACCTATGAAAATGCATTATTTGTAGTATTTGACATATTTTGGAATGTGATTTAAAGAACCACTCACAAAAAAGGTGGCATGTCCCTTTTTGAGTATTTCTCTCCATCTTAATATGAGTATCATTGTACACAATACATGTGACTAAAATTTAAGGCCTGTATGAATGGGACGCAACTTCATAAATTTTGATAACTGAATTGTCCCATTAAAATTCATCTCCTTCTAATCAAGGATGGAATGTGATCTAGTACTAACATAACTTAGAGGTGCCTTTGTGCTTTATGGGTCCTTATCCTTATGATTGTTGTCTTTATGATGCCTTCTTATTTGCAAGCTTATTAAAAAATTGAAGTATCATACTCCTTGTTAAGTAAAGTTTGTCCCATGTTATTATGCCTACAATTATATTATATGTGTGTAATTGATATGTGAGGCCTCATTAATGGGACACAACTCCGCAACATTGATTTGTGTGCTACCCCATCACAACCAACATTCCTGCAATAAACAATGGCATGCAATCTACCTCTTTTTGCATGGGTGTGTACCTATTGTTTTACTATTGTTTCACTTTTGTTATGCGCTTTGCTCGCAGGCTTCTAAGTTCTTCATGCAATTTACTTTGAATGTTGTTACGGTGTCCATGAGTTGTTCACCATATCTCTCGCTCATGGGTTCTTATATTCTTCACATAACTCACTATGGTAATAACATCACTTTTATATGCGCCCCTTATCACCACCACATCACTAAAGGAAAGTGCTTATGAGTGAGAAGTGGTTTGCCCTTTAAGGGGCATCTCACCAATGAAAAATAATCACTTGTATTAAGGCTTAGCCCATAGGTGGATTGGCAAAGCCACCCTCCTCCAATCCTTTGAGGCCCATAAGCTCCTAAGTTCTTCATGTAATTCACTCCTAGTGTTGTTATTGTGTTCGTGAGTTGTTCACCATATCTCACACTCGTGTGTTCTTGCATTCTTCACATAACTCACTATGGCAATAACATCACTTTTAGATGCGCCCATTATCACCACTACATCACTAAAGGAAAGTTCTTTTGATTAGTGGTTTGCCCTTCGAGGGGCATCTCACCTATGAGAAATAATCACTTGTAGTAGGGCTTAGGCTTGTAGGTGGATTTGTAAAGCCCTCCTTCAATTCTTTGGGGTTTCGTGAGGTCCCAGGTTCAAGTCCAAGCACTGGCAGAGGGTCTCCTTGTGCTAGATGGGGGGGGGTTGGCAAAGTGGTTAGATCCCAACACAACAATGGGATCTTTAATTCATTGAAAGGTACAACACCCAAGTGGCAACTGGCAGCTCATTGATGGCTACCTAGAGGACTTGAACCAAATCAATGGTGGAGATTGAACCTCTTAATGAAGGGAGGGGATTGCTTGTATTGTGTGATAGATTCTAATAATTATAATATTGCTAGACTTTCAAAGAAGCACTTCCCAAATGAAAAAGTGACATCCTTTGTTAAGGATTTTAGTGTATATTAATATGATTATGATTATACACAACATATGTAACTGAAATGTAAAGGCTTATCAATGAAACATGACTTTGTAAATTTTGATATATATGCCACCCCATCACAACCAATGTCCCTATAGTTAAGTATAACATATAACATTGACATATATAAAAGGATAGAACCATTCTCAAAAAAAGGGAACAAGTAACATAACCTAGAGACATTGTTCCCCTACCTAAGTTGCATTGCATTTTATAATACACTACAATATACACCAAGAACAACGAGGAAGTTGTAAGAGTGGAGACACTTTGCAAGCTAGATTTTTTAGAAGGGTTATGGGATAGAGCATCATACAATCTATCAATTGGGTTTAGATCGAGTGGTTGGGAGGAATGATTATTAACCTCCCCACCCAGATTTAATTCCTGCAAGTGACATGTTGAGCTCTTAACGAGTATATTATTGTAATGGCTTTGAGCCTTGTTGTTGATTGACCTTTGCCCTAAAGATTCTAGGGTTTACCCTGGGTACCATCCATGAAATGAGGGGAGGTGCTTAGGGGTTTTCCCAGGCGTGTAACTTGGGAAAAAAAGAGAGCATCATACAATCTCTTAATGTGGAATTGAAGCTTATCCATACAATACGATGTACTACTAGAATTCAAGAATAGGTTATGAGTATTGCTACAAGAGCTCACATTTAAAAATATTGGCATTAACTCTGTGTGGTGGTATGATCTAACAACCCACAACCTAAGGCTTAATTATGTTATTTTTTTGTTATGAGATAAATCCAACAAACAAAGGTCTTAACCATTATAGTCATTTGTAGATCATTTAATGTTTATATTGGATAATTGTCTAGATTAGAGGTGATCTTTTCTACTTGAGTTCATCTATCCATTTTTGATATATCTCATACATTCTTGTATTTATTTATTTTTAGATATTAATTAATTTTGTTGTTGCATGGTAGTGCTCTCCAACTATCTGTGTTTTAGGTGACAAGATTATCCCTCTTCAATTGGTAGGAAAACTAAGGAGACACAAACAAACAAAAAAGCTTGAAACATCTAACTTTAGCTATCCCCGAGCAACTTAATCAACTAATATAATTGAAGTTCAATGATGAAAAGGTGAAGCAAACCTTATATATCCCTTTGCATAATTGGTGGCTTGAAAGTTGAGCAAGAGGAGGAGGATCTATGTGGAGATTCCACCTCTTAATGGTCCTATAAATAAGACAAAAACCAAGATATAATGTTATTTCCTACCAATGATTAGTATTTTAAACAATTAGCCAAAACACAAAATGAAAATGCATTTAGATACATAACAAGTTATTTGGGCGGGAGATAAATAGATGTTTGTATTCACCACTAAATAAAACTATGAACAAAATGGAAATTTCACCTTGAGGAGTGTTGAAGATGACCTAGAACTCTTTGGGGGTTATTTCCCCAAGCATAAATCTCTCTCTGATTCTGAAGTGATTTCAACAACATTTCATCCTATGAAATAGACATATGGAGGGGGGAATTCAACAACATAGCATTGATATGGCTCAAGAGAAGGATTGGAGCAAGTTGGCATTCCAACCCTTGAATAAATTCTTGTAGCATAACACTAGCACACTTGAGCTTATTTATAAAAATGGAGGATGGAAGCCACTACTTGTAGATATGTTTGGAGACAAAATGGAGCTCGAATTGAGAATCACTCTCATGTGAATGCAATAACTCCAATGATGAACAAGAACCCTTCAATTCAATGAGGTGGTTTGACTAGAATAGGTGACATCTAACCAAGGACTATCGTGTGGTAATTGTCTCATAAATGGACCACAAATTTCATTGATTTTCCACTTCAACAATGACTATGTGCATTTTGAATGATTAAAAGCATCACAACATGCTCATTTAAAGGGTAGGCATGCAAGTCTTTTGTCGTCAAATTGATCATTGAATTTTTATTTTTCATATGCATTTGGATTTTCCTCTAATGTTTTGAGGTCATAAGTTGTATTTTTGAAGTACTTTGTGATGTGTTTTATAAAAGCATTTAGCGTAATAAATGGATGAAAGTGACATGATAACACAAAAGTATTTGCATATGGTGTTAGATAAGTAAACTCCTTTTGTCCATTGGATGTAGCTTGGGTGGTTGGGGGGAATGGTTGTTATCCTCTCCACCTAGGTTCAATTCCTTGTAAGTGACATGTGATTCCCTTC
>CBVK0100768667.1:0-10265 GCA_900067695.1 Picea abies | reverse complement strand
TGAAAACAATAAAGCAAATCTAATCTAGATTTGGCCCTTTAGAGGCTATCCCTCAAGTTGGTTGCAAAGAACTATGTCGGAGGTCCAACAGGGAGAGTATCCCTCTGACTTCACACACACAAGTTCAACACAATTAAAAAAGACAAAGTAATATCAGAGGTCCAACACGAGGAGAACTTAGTTCTGAGAAGGCCCACCTGATTTCACACACAAAACTCAGTGCATTTCTCCCAATCAAACAATAGCAACTAATAGATTTCCCTAATTAAATCTACTCTGCACTGCCCAATCCCCATTTTAATGGGTCCCCCAGATCAAGCTAGGCTCGCAAGTGGTCAAAGCAATACTAGGGGAAGCTAAGGGGATGACTTATTCCAACTTTGAAATTGCAGAAAAGTAAAATGCTGAAATTGAAACTAATCTAGAAAATAAAAACTACACTAAGCTAATCTAAGAAATTGAAATCTAGACTAAGTTAATCTAAGAAATGGAAATCTAAACTACTATCATCCAGTGTTGTGATTGATTTTAAGGTTTATTTTAGCTTCTTAAAGTGAGAATTGAGAGCATAAGCGAAAAATGCAAAAGATGTCAATCACACAAAAGAACATCGTTCCCCCAGGGAAGATGAAGCATGGACACTGTGTAGCCCACTGATTTTATTGATGAGGTTACAATGAACTTTTTTGGGAAGACTTGTGATCATTCATTAAGGGAAATCACAAGCTTTTACAAGTTTTCAATGAGTTTATTTTTTAAAGGGGTGCTCCCGGGGGCCCCGGAAGGTCCAAATCCGCCCAAAACGGACAAAGTGTCCTATCTGTTTACCAACCTGCAAAAAACAGCAAACAAACAAGACTAAAAGATGCCCAAAAACACTTTAGAAGTGTCTTTGGACAGTATAGAAAAACCCAAAAAATATTCTAAGTTAAAACTATGGAAAACAAGCAAAATGAACTAAGGAAAACAAGCTAGAAAGTCTGTCTCCTTAGGGTCTTTGGTTGCTGTTTTAGAACAGCAAATTAGAGACACTTAGATTGCCAAATATGAAGCTAAAGCTCTATGATAAAGTTCCTATTACTAACCTAGCCTTTAAATTATACTATAAAATTGACTTGCAAAAGGAAACTTTATATGCTAGATCTAGCTTTAAAAGATGGAAAATTTACTTGTCAAAGCAAAGATCTAACATGCATGTGCATACAAATTAAATCTACTTATGTTTTAACTTTAAAATATAGATCTGAGCTTGCATGCTTCAAAAGTAACCAAGATGAAATTTTAGAACTTGTTGAGAAATAGAGAAAAGAGTGTCGGGTGGAAGAAGAGATCTTTGGGTTGTGGAGTCCTCTTGGTGTATTGTAGAGGGAAATTGTTTCGGTAGAAGGAAATTGAAGATGTTGGAGACTCAAACTAGAGCCCTCCACTCCTTCAATCCAAAGGCCCTGCAAACTTGGAAAAATCCTGCAAAGTACTTTGTCAAAGGTGGGTTCACCCACTTCCTACACATAAGATCTAGAAAACACGTCAATCAAAACTACAAGAGCATGAGATCATAAATCAAATATGCTAGAAATAATAAGATTTAGAAATGCAAGCTAACTCACAAATATCTTATTATTCAAAGACAAATTAACAAAATAGTTGCAAGAAACAAATTTACCATAACCTCAACACTCAACACATCAAATGGAACAATGGGCATCCACACATTTGCACAACACCACAAGAATGACCTCCAAAGTCTTCAATACTTTATTCCACAAATCTTAGAAGCATTACAACAGCATAACCCCAGGTCTCCAAATCTAGTTTACAATAGGATCAAGGCCTTCAATATATAGTAAAGAGGTGACAATCCCAAGAGAAGGGGGCACACCACTTTTGAGAGGGTGAATGACGAATGGAAAGGAGATGATGCCACAACTCAACACATGTGAGGGAATAGATGGACGGGAGGGGCGACACATGGCCCAAGAGAGGTGGCAGCCTCCTTGGGAAGGGCACCCTTCTTCAAGAATGTGCCACCTAGAGGAAGAGGGGCACACCCTCTCTTGAGAGAATCTCATACTTGACACCTCTCACACCCAACTCATCATCTAACTCACTCTCAAGTGATAGTATGTCATAGTGAACTCAAGAGAGGATGAGTTAGGTCAAAACATGTCCCCGACATGTTTCCCAAAAAATAGCCTTTGCTGATTTTTTGTCTTTTTTATGTCTTTTATTTGACTTTCATGAGTAAAATTAATTTTAAGTGATTAAAAATCACTAATTTCACTCACAAAGTGGGTACCTAGATAAAGTGGGTATTCTGAGTGTAAAAACGAATACCCCCAAGGCATATAATGCCTCCTAGTACCACTTATTTACCTTAGGCATTATTTACAATTAAAATATCACATTTTTGTGGGAAATTTTTTATTTGCAGAAAACATTAAAAACCTAAGGGGGGCTTAGCGCATTTCCATGAGACTCTAGGAGGATGATTAGCATAGTAATATACATTAAACACTAGACTTAGATAACCTGACTAAGGCCTAACCATTAGTACACACTCCAACTTTAGAGGAAATGAGTGAAAAAACTCAAAAATTATAACTCGCTTAAAAAATTCAAGCAAGAAATAATAATAAAGTAAAAAAACACTCTAGAGGAATGCACTCATGATTAAGTCTTAGAAGGCTAAGCCTTTTACAAGTTCATCATGCTAAATTCATCTTATTACAATTCCCCATGGGGATATGGAAATGCGGCATGAAGAAGAAGAAGAAAGGTGGCCATAGTGGCCGGCCGGGCTTCTGAACTCTGAATTTGAACAAGTATCTTGTTCAACTTTGGCGGCTCAACAACAAGTCCATCCTAGTGCAACTTGGTGGGTAACATAAATTATTTCCTCACCATTTGTATAAATAAGCCCTCTGTCACATAAAAACGAGGAGGGAACAGAGAGAGTGTGTGTATGAAGTAGAAATTGCAGAACTTTTATACAAATAGAATTTGCAGACTATTCCTGTGTATTTTTCTCCTTCCTCGGTCTTAATTTGTTGTTAGTCTCTATGTGAATGCATAAACTGTTTTTTGGGCATTGAATTAATGAAAACCCTTTGAATTTCCCTGTTAATTCTCTGAGTTTTCTCTTGAATTGGTGAAACAGAGTCAAGGGTCGGAGTTTGTAGTGTGAATATGTGTAGATATTGGACGAATTACAGTCCACAAAAAAGGGCGGATTAAATTACACACGAATTGCACAAAGGAGGAAGATCTGGTTACATTCGAATCTGGGCATTTTAATAACGTCAACAAACAAAATTCCCAGCAATCCAAATTCCAGATGGGAAAAGTTCTGCCAGTAAGGTTCCATTACTTTTGCACTTTGAAAATTGAGATCTGAATCTGATTCATTGTTTAAAGTGGTTAAAAAGGTCATTCTGGATTCCTATAGCCAGATGTCTAGGGGTTTTGCAACAAGGTTTCGTCTTAAGAGTACATAAGATTGTTGTCTACCAACAGTGGAATTTGGGGTTTCCAGAATTTTTAAAAAAATCCTGGGTTTAAAGGTTTTGAGGAACGCATTCCCAATATTTTGTTGAGACAAATTAGTAAACATACAGCGAATTTCAGAGGGTAAATTCGTTGGAAGAGATCAGATCTAGCCTCAACAACATCAATTTGGTATCAGAGCGGTACAGAAAGCAAAGTTGTGAAGACAAAATTTGGAAATGGCATTTAGGGCCAGAGGAAGAGGAAGAGCGGGTTGAGAAAAACCTATTGCTAATGCAGCAGTGATTGAGGAAATGAGAAATCTCCAGGCACGGTTGGAAGCTATGGAAGTTGCACAACGAAGAGGCATTGACATAGGAGATGTCAGTGACAGAGAAGAGGAATCTCCAAAAGGAGAGGCAGAGCCTGAAGAAGAAGGTGTTGAAGAAATATTGGTCAAAGAAATCATGGGAGTTAGCTCTAGACCAAAGATGGAAGTGCCTATGTATGAAGGAAATTTGAATGTTGAAGAATTGATGGACTGGATTAGTGCCATGTATAAGTATTTTGAGTATGAAAATGTAGCAGAAGAAAAGAAGGTAAAGTTTGCCATGACTAGACTGATAGGACATGCATTGCTCTGGTGGGATGGAGTATAAGCTAAGATGAAAAACAAAGGCAAGAGAAGAATCAAAAGTTGGGACAGAATGATAGCAAAGCTGAAAGGTAAATTCATGTCAAAAGATTATCAACTCAATATTTTCAGACAAATGCAAAATCTAAAGCAAAAAGGTATGTCAATTAAAGAGTATATTGAAGAGTTTTATAGATTAAACATTAGAGTTGGTCATATAGAAGAAAACCCAGAAAAGGTTGCTAGATATCTTATTGGACTAAGATATGTGATTCAAGATGAAATCAACATTTTATCTCCAAGGACTGTTGAGGAGGCATATTAGTTTGCATTCAAGGCAGAGGAAAAGTTGGCAAGGAAGCAAATTCAAAGAGGAAGAGGTCGAAGTCCAGCAAGAGGCAGAGGACAACAAAGTAGCAGAGGAAGATTACCAGCTCAAAAAGAAGAGGCCAACAATTCATACCAACAAGAACAGTCATCAAGAGGTGGTGACTTCAAAGGAAAAAGACATTACCAAAGAAGTAGAGGTTCTCTTATCAAATGTTATAGATGCAATAAGTTTGGTTATAGATCTTATGAGTGTCTAGAAAACACTTCCACAAGTCAAGGGAGTGCACATGTTGCTCAAGCTGATGAAGAAAGTGTGAAGTCACTTGTGCACGAGAATGCGCCAAAGGTTGGAGAGTCTTTGCTGATGAAGAGAGTATTGTTGAAGCCAACCAAGGAGATTAAGGAACTAACACAAACAAAAACATTGTTCAGAACCATGTGTAAATCAAAAGGTAAATGTTATAAGGTTGTTATTGATAGTGGAAGTACCGATGATTTGGTGTCTACAGAGATGGTTGACAAATTGGGCTTGAAGAAGACAATACATCCTACTCCATACAAAGTGTCATGGCCGCAGAAAGCACATCAGTTGTTGATCAAGGAGCAATGTGAAGTGGAGTTTCAGATTGGGAGCTACAAAAACAAGGTACTTTGTGACTTTTCGCCTATGGATGTGTGTCATGTTTTATTGGGCAGACCTTGGCAATATGATATAAACGCAACTCATGATGGAAGGAACAACACTTACACCTTTGAAAAGGATGGGGAAAAGCACACATTTCTACCATTAAAAGATGAAACTGCAGCTGAAGGAGGCAGTTCTAAGGTATTGTTGGTTAGTGGTAAAGAATTTCTGCAAGAAATAAAAAAATGAGGAGGTAAATTTTGCCTTAGTCGGTAAGCCCAAGGTAATTATTACTAACACAAATTTAAATGATTTGACTGAAGAAGTTAAAAAGTTGTTGGATGAGTTTGTTGATATTGTAGTTGATGATTTGCCAAATGAATTGCCTCTCATAAGAAGCATCAACCATCATATAGATTTGATCCTAGAGACTAATCTTCCTAATAAGGCAGCATATCGAATGACTCCAAAGAAGAATGAGGAGATTAAAAATCAGGTACAAGAGTTGTTGGATAAGGGGTTGATCAAGGAAAGTTTAGGCCCATGTGATGTTCCTACAGTGTTAAGTCCAAAGAAAGATGGAGAATGGAGAATGTGCACAGACTCCAAAGCTATAAATAAAATTACAATCAAGTACAGATTTCCATTACCTCGTATTGATGATCTGACGGATTGCTTGAGTGGTGCTACATATTTTTCAAAAATAAATTTGAAGAGTGGGCATCATCAGGTAAGAGTAAGACAAGGAGATGAATGGAAAACAGCTTTTAAAACAAATGATGGTTATATGAATGGATGGTAATGCCTTTTGGGCTCACAAATGCTCATAGCACTTTTATGAGATTGATGAATGAAGTGCTTAAAGAATTTATAGGTAAATTTGTTATAGTTTACCTAAATGATATCCTAACCTACAATCAGTCTAGAGAAGAACATTTGAGACATCTCAGGTTGGTTTTGAGTAAACTGCAGAAAGAAAAGTTACTAATCAATCTGAAAAAGTGTAGTTTTATGAAGACAGAGTTTGTGTACTTGGATTTTGTGATATCGAGAGATGGCTAGAAGATGGATCAGGAAAAGTCAAGGTCATAATGAACTGGCCTACCCCAAGAAGTATTTTCGAGGTAAGAAGCTTTCATGGTTTGGCAAGCTTTTCTAGAAAATTTATCCAAAAATTTAGTGGAATTTGTGCTCCAATAGTGGAGACAATTAAAGGAAGCAAACAGCCATTTAAGTGGATAGAAGTAGCTGATAAAAGCTTTAGGTTATTGAAGCAGAAAATTACAAAGCAGTCTATTTTAGCTTTACCAGATTTTAATAAACTTTTTCAAGTTGAGTGTGATGCTAGCAGGACTGCAATAGGAGCTGTTTTAAGTCGGGAAGGAAAACCAATTGCTTATTTTAGTGAAAAACTCAATGAAGCTAAACAGAAATACTCTTCATATGATAAAGAGTTTTATGTCATTGATCAAGCACTGAAGAAATGGAGACATTACCTCATGCCTAAAGAGTTTGTCCTCTATACTAATAACCATGCCTTACATTTTTTCAGCAGTCAAACGAAATTAAGTCAGAGGCATGTTAAGTGGGTTGAGTTTTTGTAGAATTTTACTTTTGTTATCAGACATACAAATGGGCAGTCAAATAAGGTAGCAGATGCATTAAGCAGGGTAAATTTAATTTTGCATGAATTCCGAGTGAATGTTTCAGGATTTGATGATTCAAAAGAAATGTATAAGGAAGATGCAGATTTTAAATAAGCTTTTGCAGCCTGTAAGAATCCAGTGAGCAGAGACAAAAGTCCATGGTTAGATTATATGATACAGGAAGGATTGTTGTTCAAAGGCAGCAAATTGTGTATTCCAAGATGTTCAATGAGGGAAAATTTGTTGAAGAAAAAGCATATTGGAGGATTAGCAGGACATTTTGGACGAGATTAAACTTTTGCTCAGTCAAATGCATTTTATTTTTGGCCTGATATGCAAACTGATGTTAAAAGATTTGTTGAAAGATGTAGGGTATGTCAACATGGAAAAGGAAAAAGCCAAAATACTGGATTGTATCAGTCATTGCCAATTCCAAGCAAACCATGGGATTCTGTAAGTATGGACTTTGTATTAGGATTGCCAAGAACTCATAGTAGTAATGATTCAATTTATGTTGTTGTTGATAGATTCTCAAAAATGGCACATTTTATAGCTTGCACAGAGATGAGTGATGCAACTAATATTGCAAATTTGTTATTTAAAGAAATAGTCAGATTGCATGGGTTGCCAAAAAGTATTGTTTCTTACAAAAACACAAAGTTTGTGGGCCATTTTTGGAGAACTCTATGGAGAAAGTTAGGAACCAATCTCAATTTTAGTTCAACATACCATCCACAAACCAATGGACAAACAAAGGTGGTAAATAGAAGCTTGGTAAATATTTTGAGGAGTTTGGTAAGTGAACATCCCAAGCAGTGGGATCAAGTACTTGCACATGCGGAGTTTGCATATAATGATTCACCTAATAGAAGCACAGGATTAAGTCCATTTCAAATTTTGCATAGAATGCACCCAAAGGGAATTTATGAATTAAGAAATTTAAGAAAACAAGAAATGAGAACTGTTGATGGTGAAGATTTTGCAGTAGGTATGCAAGAATTGCAAAAAAGAGTTAAGCAGCAGCTACAGGAAAGCACCAACAAGTACAAACAGTGACCAGACTTGAAGAGGAGACGGCTGAATTTGGAAGTAGGGGATTTGGTTATGGCATGCCTCAGAAAGGAAAGTTTTCCTAGAGGGGAGTATAACAAATCGGAACTTAAAAAGAAGTTGAAATTCTCCTCAAATGCTTTTGAAATAAAACTTCCAAGTAACATTGGAATTTCTCCAATTTTTAATGTTTCATATTTGTACCCCTTCAAGGGAGTAGCAGACATTTCAGCAGATGCACCTGTTAGTGATGAAATTCAGATAATTGAGTGGGAGAAACAGCTACCTACAGCACCATAAAAACAAATTGAGTCAGTTTTGGACAAAAAGGTAGTGACAAGGACAAAGGGCAAAGAGTACTTTCAGTACTTGGTCAAGTGGAAAGGACAACCACTTGAGGATGCCACGTGGATGACAACAGCGGAAATTTCCAAGTATGGCAAAAGTATTGAAGAATTCATGGAACAAATCCCATGAACATATCTTTTCTTCCCTAGGAGTCGAATGCAAGAGCATATTTTCCAATTTATTTTCCTAAACTTGTAATAGTTTCTAGAGATTGCTAGGTTGTCTACGTAGAAGGAATTTGTTTTCTAAAACTAGCACGTAATGTAATGAAGTTGCTAGTTTAGCATATGGTTGAGTGATTTTAGGAGCAAGTTGAGTTGTTTATATTTTTTCTAAGTTTGGAGGATACAAATCCACCATTTGGGGATTCGAGATTATTTCCTCACCATTTGTATAAATAAACCCTCTGTCATGTAAAAACGAGGAGGGAATAGAGAGAGAGTGTGTATGAAGTAGAAATTGCAGAGTTTTTTTACAAATAGAATTTGCAGACGATTCATGTGCATTTTTCTCCTTCCTCAATCTTAATTTGTTGTTAGTCTCTGTGTGAATGCATAAATTGTTTTCTAGGCTTTGAATTAATGAAACCCTACGAATTTCCCTGCTAATTATCCAAGTTTTCTCTTGAATTGGTGAAATAGAGTCAAGGGTCAAAGTTTGTAGTGTGAATTTGTGTAGATATTGGACGAATTATAGTCCAGAGTGAAGGGCAAATTAAATCTCAGAAGAATTGCGCAAAGGAAGATCTGATTACGTCCGGATCTGAGCATTTTAATAACATCGACAAACAGAATTCCCAGCAATCCAGATTTCCATATGGGAAAAGTTCTGCCAACAAAGTTCCATTACTTTTGTGCTTTAAAAACTGAGATCCGAATCCGGGTCATTGTTTAAAGTGGTTAAAAGGGTCATTTTGGATTTCGATAGCCGGATGTCTAGGGATTCCGCGACAAGGTTCTATCTTAAGACTTCATAAGATTGTTGTCCGCCACCAATGGAATTTGGACTTTCCAGAATTTAAAAAAAAATCCCGTGTTTAAAGGTTTTGAGGGACGCATTCCCAATATTTTGCTAAGAGAAATTGGTAAACAGTGAGTGAATTTCAGAGGGCAAATTCATTGGATGAGATCAAATCTGGCCTCAACGCCATCACTTTGAAGTTGCATCAACTCCATGTGCCTAATGAAAAAGACACTAATCTCTAGTCCTCCAATCATTTTTCATACCCTAAAGCTTACCAAAACCATTTTGCTTGGACTTACTCTTCACATCATCTTGAGCTTCATTGCCCAAAGTCCTAGCAATCTTAACCCAAATAAACCCCCCTTAAGCCGGATGAGAGTTGGCCTAAAGTGAAAGGGGGTTGGTGAGGTGAAAATGGCCTCCCTCTTGGTTACACCAGATCGCACTTGAGCTTTCGAACTTTATCTTATAAGTGCAAGTTTGTGTGATAACAAGTAGGATGTCCACATTGGATAGGGAATCCTCTTCAACATGACTTCCATTCTCTACTGGCCATCCTGATGCATTTCATTCCACTAACTGAATAGGTAGTCCAATTTGTGCATATCAACTTTCACACATATCATGTCTTTGTGATGTAAGCAATCTTCACTTTATAGGTTATCCCACCATTACTGAGATCGTCCCCCTAAGGGATGCTCCCACCCTAAAACTGCACTCCAAAAGGGAGATTCTAGAAAACTTCGATGCTCCTGGACCCACAAACCGTACCTTCCATGCTCCCCCCCCCATTCCCCACTATACTTAACACTTTCTATCCTGGAGCCTATCACAGTGTACTAAGAAGGGGCTAAAGGCCCAAGGGTTAACGCAGTTGTTATATACATTATGCAAAGAATGATAAAGGCCAACTTGAGCTCTACCCCCTTTAATGGTAATCGCCCCTTGTCCTTGTTATCGCACAGTTTGTAGCTAGGAGTAGAGGCTATACGGTAGAAGGCCAAACTGGCATAACAGGTACCTATCCCACCCAATGTCACCACGATGGGTAGGTTCTTTCTCTTTAGGGAGGTGAGGCCCAGGGGAGACGTCCCCGGTGACCTGGGGTTTTGAAAGGGGCTAAGGGATAATAAGGCCAAGATAAGGTTTTCCCCCTTTCACAAGTCACCACCAAAACAGATAGTCC
>CBVK0100768653.1:0-19980 GCA_900067695.1 Picea abies | reverse complement strand
TTCTATGATATGGTTCAGTTTGGATGATTTGGTTGATGGAGTGATCAATGCTCTTGTGATTCAGTGGTGACATGGTTGCTATGGTATACCAATTGTTTCTACATGATTGAGATAGCATTCATATTGATTTGTTGTGGATCATAAGCAAGTTATTGGAGAGCTTGGATGTGTTGGTTGATGGTAAGATTGGACATTTAGAGGCAGGAGAGAATAATATATTGATTGCAGATGATCTGAGTTGGTCTTGAAGGATAAACCCTAACTGCTCAGAAGGTATACACAGTCTTTTGTATACATTGGTCGCTTGCATACGTGGGTTGTAGTGAGCTAGGGCACGTGCACATGTTGGCTGCACTGTGTTGACAAATTGATATATATTGAGGATTGTTGCCTCATATCAGTTGGTGTTGAAGGTGTAATCTACGTCTTGCATTATAGTGCAAGACTTGGTTAACTCGTGATGATCTTTGTCTTGATGACGATCAAGCCTTGAAATGGAATTATTATTTCTTGATACTGAGATGCAGTGGAATTTCTCTTAGCAGTGAGGAAGACTCAATTGTTTGGACTTGGAATCCTTCAATAGGTGTCGTTACTATTAAAGTGGTTTATGATGCTTTGGTTTCTCAGAATGTGATGGTGGAACGTGAATGGTGGCACAAAGATTTATGGAAATTTCAGATTCCTATTAAAATTATTCTATATTTTTGGTTATGTCTTCATGATTGTATTCTCAAAGATGTAAACTATAGGCGTAGAGGTGGAATTGGTCCATATGTTTGCATTTTATACATGTTTATATTTTATACTTAAAGGATGAAGAGACCATGCAACACCTATCTGTGACGTGTGACGTTACTCAGTTAATTTGGAAAGAGGTTTGTGCACAATTAAAACTCAATGGTTATTGGAATTTACTGTCTTTGAATGAAAATTTGTTGTCTTGGTTGTTAGCTTTCACGAGGCACATGATGGTTTCTCTCTTTTTTATTTGGTGCATTTGGCGCTATAGGAATAAGATTTAGTTTGAGAACTCTCTCAGGAATGATTATGCTCTCTATTCTAGGATTGTGTTGGTTATTAAAGAAATTCCTTGCTTTGTAGAGGGAGACAAATTTGATTTTCTTATGAACCCGGTTTATTTTGGTTAGAGACCTTTAGACTTCTTTGATGGAGCTACTGTTGGTGGAGATTGTGGTGTTGTAATTGTTCTTAAGGTGAGTGGCGATCAGTTGTTTAGGATACATCTTGTTGTTGGATCTGGATAGAATGTTAAAGGAGAGTTACTTGGCTTGTGGGGTCTCGTGAGTTTTTCTTTGAGACTTCATATTTATGAATTAATGATAGTAGAAGACTCCAAGGTTATTCTTTACTAGTTTTTTGGAAAGTCTCGTTTGAGTGTTTTTTGGAAAGTCTCGTTTGAATGTTATTCTTTATTATTTTCGAAGTGAATATGTTGTATTAAAATTAATTTAACATATACTATGTTATTAACACATGTGGCTAAAGCAATTAAATTAAGCAAAACCATGTGGCTAAAGCAATTAAATTAAGCAAAACCAAGTAACGCGATTTTGTAAAATGGCTAAAGCAATTAAATTAAGCAAAACCAAGTAACGCGATTTTGTAAAATCATCGCAAAGATATCGTTAAATCATTGAAAAGAAACGTCAAAATTCCAAAAATTATGAGTAAGATTACGCAGAATTTCCAAGCACGCATCGTCCATGTAACACAAATATTTGATAGACTATAAGCTAAATTATGTAGCGCACAGTGACTTTAATGGTTTCAATCGCATATTTCTATTGATTGGTAATTTTTACAGAGATCCAGCACGGTGCCGTGGAGGAAGTTCGGATTGCGCCAAAATTTTCATGTTCATTTTCACCTGGGTGGCCACTACGAGCCCTACCAGGCTTCCTAGAATCCGAGCTGAGTGAGGCGGACATGGGCTAGTTTTCACTAAAGCCAGAATTAATTGATCTAGAGAACTAGTCACTATTGCCAAATCCCCATTCCCAGGATTATCAGACAGTAGAGAACTAGTCACCTCTGTATAATATTATCAGACACTGGGAAAGATGTACGAATGCTCTCTGAATGTAAAATCATGGCGCTCTGAGTGCAGTTCAGCCTGTCTCCCTCATCTCTTTGTGCGCGAGCTAACAGGTGAGTGGGTCAGAAGGTGCTGGATCTGACTTTTGTTGATTTTCGTGGAACCAATTCCAATCTCTTACCCAAGAAGTTTCAGGTAACTTTCACCTTCAGGCGAAGAAAAGTTACTGAACATAAGGCCCAAGTCAACACGACCTTCAAATATCCATCTACTTATGGGAATGGAAATTAATGATTTCATCCAGCTTCAATCTTGCAGGCGCTGCATCCTTTCCACCCAACACGGAGGTCAGATACTCGAAAGCAACTTCCTCGCAAGGAATAATGAGTCCCATATGGTGATCAAACCCAAACTCTTCCTCGGCCTTCTCTAACAATGCCCGGAACAGAGAATGATTCAAATAAACGGTGGGAATGATAAATCTACTGCGTTTGCTTCCAACATACACTGCACAGTGCCCCTTTGGAACATCTGTGGGCAGAGCACTCAAGGATCTGCTCTCGACATCGTCTGCAATTGTGAAATACCGTGTCTTGTTTTTATATACTGCATACCAAATTTCCTTATAGCCATTGACAAACTTGCGAAGAGCTCTCAATATCTGCTTCAAAAGAAGAACTAGCGGATTTCTCATTCTTCTTGACATTGCCATTGATTAGTTTTAGGTCAACTTGTCAAGCTCTTGTTCAAAACCAAGGATGAGAAACTTGAACAAAACATGGTAGAAATTGAGGCATACAATGGTAGAAACATGGTATAAATACATATTGAAATGGAAGATCCACATAAAAATATAGCAAATATCTGTGACGATGAGGATCAGGTGGTCCGCTGTGTACGTATGGACCGTGTACAAGATGGCCAGAAGAAGCAATTTCAGACCATCTTGGCATATCAGAAAGGACGAAACACAACAGCTATGTGGCCCTCCAAACGTAGAGATACCTGCTAGTCGTAACAATGTTAAATGAGTTGCAGTCATGTCTGTTCATTGAAATCAAAACCTCCAACGAATGAATAGCATGTAATGAATGCAGGCTTTTCGACAGGATGTATGCGTTCACGTGAGATATGGTGTGTGTACTGTGAAAGTTATTCGTCCGGTTGAGATGATATCCGACAAAGTTTTAGATAAGAGACGTCATGCTGTTCTTCCACCAAATCCAAATTCATTTGTGATTGGTATCAGTTTACAGTTGGCTCATGGAGATGATGTTATTGTGGCTCAGACACATACTTATCTTCTTCGTCTTGATATTATTTAATTTTTTGAATTTTGGCAAATATGAAAAATTTATTTAGATGATTCATTGTTTTATGATTAATTTGGAACAAAAGAGCCTTTGTAACAAAGGCATTAGAGAGTCTTACTTTTTATATTAAGTTTATCCAGAAAGACCGTTTCAACCAATGCATAAGGATAAATATTTAAAACATTAATATTATAATGATTTATGTATTAATATTATAATCATTTATGTAAAATTTATTTAGATGATTCATTGTTTTATGGTTAATTTGGAACAAAAGAGCTTTTGTAACAAAGGCATGAGAGAGTCTTACTTTTTTATATTAAGTTTATCCAGAATGACCGTTTCAACCAATACATAAGGATAAATATTTAAAACATTAATATTATAATGATTTATGTAGTGATATATACAAACAAAACATTGAAGTTTTGAGTGAGATTTATCTATCTATCTAATATGTACAAACAAGGTAGAAGAAGAAATCCAATCCACTGACTTATATTGAGGTGCCTGACAATAGTGTGATATATTATGTTATATTTGATATCCTTTTATCTAACCAAATTGTTAATTTTGACTTTTAAGGTTACTCACATCACATACCTTTAATCTTAATTTCAAATTTCGTCATGCATAAAAATATCATTAAAAAAAAGGAGAAGCACGAGATCTTCCACAACAATAAAGTGTGTTCTTTTCTAAAGTATTTTAAAATGAATTATATAGGATGATAAGTTACAACAATTGTTGGAGATATTAATCAATTTTTGCAATCCTGTTGAAAATTGTTATAAGTATTAGATAGCAGAAATATGCAAAAACATATATAATAAATAAAATGAGTCTAAACCCCTATGCAAGGCATCAATAATTAATAAATCAAGAAAGAGAAGAGAGAAAATACAGATAAATGCCATAAACCACTTATTCACTTACACATTCTTGCACTCATAAAGAGTTTCTTTAGACTCACTTGGGATAATTTTAAGGATCAAAATTTATATTAAAATGTACAAACATGGGTTAATTTTACTAGTCCTTAATATACAAAAAGTAAAATATTTTATGATTGGTTTTTTAAGGATCAAAATTTATCTCAAAATGTAGAAACATGGGCTAAGTTTACTAGTCTTTAATATGCAAAAAGTAAAATATTTGGCCATAGGTTTTTAAAAATATTCAAATTTCTAAGGATTTTATATAGTTTCTATAAAATTATGGCCATTTTTAAGGTAAAATAATTTTATTCTATGGAATTTTGGTGAAGCAATATTTTTTTGGGAAAAACCAAGGAAAATTAGCCCATTTGCGAAATTTCCCCCCTAAAATCATCTATGACTAAGGTAAAATAATTTTATTCTATGGAATTTGGGAGAAGCAATATTTTTTTGGAAAAAACCATGAAAAATTAGCCCATTTGCGAAATTTTGCCCCTAAAATTCACATGATGAATGCATGCTAAACCCTTTTTACAATATAGGATTATTGAAGAAAAATATTACAAAATGCCAAAGAACACTAGGCAATCATTACCACATTATAGCATTCCCCCTAATGATGACTCGGGGGACAGAATCAAAGTTGGATGAAGATGCCAATATGGAATCTAACTTGTGCAATGATGCCTCATTGTGTGTACAAATGAGTCATAATTATAGGCTATACAGTTGTAAATGTGGCCTCTAGACAAACATTAAATGATTACTATAATATGAATATGAAGATGGAATTACATTACATTCCCCTTTAATGACAACTTCAAACATCCTTAAGAATTGGCGAAGATAGATGCAAACTGCATTGATGTCAAGGATAAGATTCAAAGAGAAACAATGTAGAAAACCATCTATAGGTTGCAACCAATTCGTCAATAAGGTGCAAGGAGAAGACACCTTTTATCATAAGAATCAATGTAAAACAACCAACATCCAAGTCCTCAATAAAATGCGAGAAAACACTTCATACCATCAAGAACCAATGCAACAACCAACAAAAACAACATGGATATGATTATTATGAAGTGCCAAGAAACTCAAGGCAGAGTAAGAATGTACATAACCAATATTTCTCCAAACTCCTCACACGCATAGCTAAGGAACATGTAAAACAAGCAAAGAGAAAAATGCAAAAAAAACTCCAAGAGAAATAGCATAAATCACAAAGGAAAGTCCACAATGTGTCAAAAATAGAGGAATATGAAGCGGAATGTGATTCAATAGGTTAAAAGTGTTCACAAAAATAAATAAAGCGCTTCACTCAAGAACTTTAACATGATCGCACAATGATCATGAAGTTCAACAAGTGTTGTAAATGTACCATAAGCAATGTAAAATTCTCTCCCATCAAAAATACATAGTGCTAAGCAAAGCACCAAATTCTTGCAATCAAGGAAGTGGTAAAACCCTAACGTGCTATTGCAAACAATGATCCAATGCTCTGGGTGCAAAAAAATCGAAGGGCTAAGCCACACTATGGATCTAAGTGTATAAAGGTCACTGCAAAATTAGATCTGAAATCTACCAGCAAATTTTTTTTTTGACAAGTAAAGAAATCTTATCCAACAAACATTGTTGCAACAATGGCCAATCTGCAACACAAAACCCCACATGGCCATAGAAACTAAGCACCTGAGATGTAAGATGAAAATCCTCGCTACCCAAGAAACCTTTTTTCCATGGATATGAAAGTATGCCTAGTGATATAAGTGTTTAGACCACATATATGTGTGTATGAGCTTTAAATATGCAAAAAAAAGTGATATTCCAAGAGTCGATGTTTGCAGGAATAACCCACAACAAATGATCCACTGAATGCTCAACCAGATATGCAAACCCTCGGCAAAGGAATTTGAACAACCAAGTTAAATGTTGCAATTAAAACCTAGCATGGACTATGCAAGACATATTTATCTCCTTCACTAGATTTGCAAAAAATATGCTCCCGGCGTCGATTTCCAACAACGATCTGCAATAAAAAAATCCCAATGTCCTCTGAAATTTTGAAAGATACAAATGTTCCATTGGACCTGAATATAATTTCACGGTAATATTACTGTCTTCACTGGTCCACCATCAATGGTGGAGCCATAATACCATTTATTGTTGCATCACTACAAGGTCCACACTTCTTGACATTCCAAAGTCGATAACATATTTTTGTGCAACAAATTTCCAGCGGAGGAGTAAATAAGTAGAAACCCCTGAGAAGTACCAAGTCCAAGGGTTTGATCCGAATCGAATGCCAACAATACAATTGCAGTAATGTGGCCTTATGAAGAGAGATTGGGGTGGATGATAAAATTTGGTCCCTCGTCGTCATTCCAGGTGAGAAATACAAACAAGGATTCGTGCATACAAGAGGACGCAATAGCCATTTTGTAACTATATGTCCATTAGGGTTTGAGTATCATATTACATTTTGCAAGAGTTTCAATGTCTCCAACGGTTGTATAAAACTTATACTTTCCATGTTCAGGAAATGTGTTTAACACTAGTAGAAGATGTTTGTGGATAAGTGGGTGGGTGAGGAACTTCAAAGAAAAACTTTGATAATTGTAATGGAATCGTAAGAGTTCGGCTAATACACTTAATATGTTAAGTTTTCATAGTTATGTTTTATTTCGAAGAAGTAACTCCACACTTTGAAAATGAAATAAAGAAAATGAATAAGAAGCCTATTTGAGGGAAGCTTTTTTTTACAATATATGAAATGAACAATATGAGATGGTCTCTAAAAGTAGGTCTCCTTGATATATATAGGATGTTAGAGGTATAATTATAACTAAATGGTTTAACCTACCATTAAATGTCCTAACCAATGACTAAGGACAACACTAATATAACAGTAGAAATATAATAACTCGATATCTAGGGCTTATCAAGCCCATCCCCTTCACACAAGTGTTCCTCTCAACACTTTATTAGTTGTGGATGTTTCTACATGAAGAACCTATATTCCCATGTCATATTCTCTATTGGTAGGTTCTTCCACTTGATGAGGTACAAAGTAATTGATAGATTCCATAGTTTCTTGATCACTATTTCAAGTATTATTTCTAGTTCTAGTATGGTTTTCCCTTCTTCAAGAATCCTTGGTAAAATAGTATTAACTAATATATTTTAATTGATTACCTTATTTAAGAAAGAAGCATGGCATACTAGATGTACAAGTGAAGATGGAGGCAATTCCAATTTGTAATCCATAATTTCAATCATCTTCAACACCTTATAAGAACCATATTAATTGAATTATACTTTATTGTCCTTATCTTGTTGTTTGAGGGATATCTGTTTATATGGTTGCAGGCTTAGAAATACCCAATCCCCACTTCAGATTCCCTTTTGTTGTGATGTTCATCTACTTGTCCATTCATCCTATTTTGTGATATATCCAAGTTTTCCTTGAATACTTGGAGAACCTCTTGTTGGTGTTCTATGTGGTCCTCCACTACTTGGACCTTTTCTCTCCCTTCCAATGGTGATGTGATGAATTGAGGATAATAGCCATAATGTTCCATAAATGGGGACATTTTTGATGAAGTGTTGAAGGATGTGTTGTACCACCATTCTTACCAATGGAAATTTATTGACTCATTTTGTTTGTTTATCATATGCAAAGCAACAAATATACCCTTCTATAAATTTATTCACAATCTAAGGTTTGCCATTGGATTGAAGGTGGCAAGAGGATTTGTAAGCAAATTATGTACCCAAACAAGAAAATAATTCAATCCAAAAATTACTAATGAAAATGTTATATCTATAACATACAATAATTTTGGGAATTCCATTTATCTTCTAAAATATTTCCATGAATGTTGTAACTACTTTACTTGTTTTAAAATGATAAGAAACAGATAAAAAATGAGCATATTTTGTTGCTCAATCCACCACTATGATGATGACATCATTTCCTTTGGATTTTAGTATACCTATAATAAAATCCATTAATACCTCTTCCCAACATTGTCTTGCTATATTAGAAATTAGAAGGGATATAAATGATAAATGATGCTATATTTTTTTCACTAGATAAAAATCAACAAGAGAAAAGTGTTGCATCGATATTTCCAAAGCCACCAAAATCTATCTTGATTTAAAAAAAAAAAAAAATTATAAGGTTCCTTTTCTATTATATTATTGTTACTTAAAAGTAACTCATTTGTCCTCAAAGATCTATGCAATTGTTTGTTCGAGAATATTTCTAGTGATTATAGTTGTTATTATTTATACCATACCCGACTAGAATGGGTTTACCTTCTCAGATCTTCCCAAAATCTAACTCTTTTGTTTGGTATATCACTTATATTTCTTCCTCTCAAAGGGCATGTAAGGGAAAGTGAACAAATTGGGAAGAAGCAATAGGTTGGTTTTTGAACGAATCCATATTCATATATAGAATGAATCTTCATTGGGGGCCTTGTTTATTCATTATCTCTCTTATTATAGTGGTAAACCAAACATTCAGCCACAAAATTTTCAATATCACTTTAAGACTTTTCTATAAAAATCCCACTTGATATTTGTAAATTTTTAGCACCTTTTTAGGAGTCTTAAATTTCCTCCTATATGAGAAGTGCACAATTCCAAAAGGACCTTTTGTTTGAGTTGTGAATTCTTACATAAATATAGGCAATCATGATACCATAGTGAATCATTCTTCCACAAAAATTTATCTAATGCACTCAGGTCATCTTGTGGTTGTGGAATTATCTTACATACCTTATAATCCTACTTTCATTCTATCTTTTCTTCTTCTACCAAATCATATTATAGAATCGAAATAAAAAAAATTAAGCTCTTTGTGTCTTCTTCTATCTTTGAAAGTAGATATCCTACCACATTTTGTATTCATCTTTTGTAGATAATTTCAAAGTCATAACCTAGCATCTTTATAATCCAACTTTTTTTTCCTCTGAAGGTAATTGTTGTTCTAGCAAGTAATCCAAACTATCATGATCTATTTTTATGTTGAATTCTCTTCCTATTATGTAAGGGAACCATTTCTTCACTGCATGCAGTATGGCCAAAATTTATTATTTTTCATAATAGGGTTTGAGTAAGTTACTTCCTTTAATATATTTTGTTTCAAAGGTAAGGGGTATTCCTTCTTGCATTAAAAATACACCAAATCCATGCCTTAAGGAATCACACTCCATGAGAAATAGTTTTCTAAAGTCAGGCATGTTGAGAATAAGAGTTCGACACAAAGACTCCTTAATTTTTTTCAGAATATTTGGTTGCTTCTTAAGTCCAAGAAATCACCTCCTATTTCATTAATGTTATTAGAGGTGATGTTATTTGACCATAATGCTTGAAAAACTTGCAGTAATAGCCCATCAATTCTAAGAATCCTCTAAGATTATTTAAGGTTTTTGAAATTGTCCACCCCATCATAGCTTTAACTTTTTAGGGTCCACTTTGACGCCTTCATGAGATACAATCTCATCCAAATATTCCACTTCTTGAGCCCCAAAGGAAGACTTGGAAATGTTTGCATATAGTTGTTTCTCCTCCAATGGTTTTAAAACCATGTCAACATGTTGTGTATTTTCTTCTCAATATTTTTTGTAGATTAGTATATTGTTAAAAAATACTAAGAAAACTATTATGAGGAAGTATTTGAAAATATAATTCATCAAGATTTGAAATGTCGAAGGTGCATTATTAAGGCGAAACAACATCACCAAAAAATCATAATGACCTTAATGTGTTCTAAATATTGTCTTGGGCCTATTGTATTTCCTCATTTTCATTTGATGATATCCAAAATGAAGACACAAGTTTCTAAAGAAAATTTCTCACTATAATTTATCTAATAATTCATTGACGATAAGAATAGTAAACTCATATTTATTGGTCATCTTATTGAGCTCTCTATAATATTGACACATATTCCATGAACCTTTCTTTATGTAATCCATCACCACTCATGAAGAGAAAGTACTTTGGCTAGGTTGAATGGTGCCAACATATAACATTTCTTGGGTGATATGCTAAATATCTATCTTTTGCGCATATGGGTTCCTATAAGTTTTGAAGTTAGGTGGTATGATAGTTGCAAATTAATAGCATGGTCAGGATCTCAAATAGTTGGAAGGCCCTTAGGAATCTCTCAAAATTCATTAGAATGTTTGTTTTTAACTTTTGGGAGATCCAAGGAAATAGAGTGTTTAGATGTTTGAACACCTAGTGAGAAAAATTGTGCAATTACACCATGGTGTCACATTTTAAAAATTTCATCATATTTTTAGAGCTTATTGATTTAGAGGGTTTCACTTGGATACCTCTGAGTTCAATTTCTTTTCCTTCCTAGGAAAATCTCATGAAAATTTCCTAAAAATTAAGATCCATTGTTCCTAGTGATTATAACCATTAGAACCCTAATACAACATCAATACCACCCATTTGGATAGCAATAATTGGTTTATCTAGTAAATAATACCCCATAGTGAGCTCAATACTATGGAAATTCCCTAAACAATTTATCGTACATCCATCCGCAATAATTAATTGAAACTCTAGTGATGGATATATAAACCAATTGAGAAGTTTGGTTAATTTTCAATTAATGAGGTTATGGGTACTACCATAATCAATCAATGTTATTACCTTTTTATTTTGATATTTCCTTCTATCTTCAATTTTTGAGGAGTGTTGATGCCAACCAATGCATGGAAATATATCTTTGGAGTGGTCTCTTCTAGCTCTATATCTTGCAATAGTTCGTTTTCTTGATCTTCTTCCCCTTCACAACCTATTTAGAATAATTTCCTCTCATTACACTTATGCCCCTTATTATACTTGCTATCACAATTGAAACATAGTCCCTTTGTTCTTCTTTCGTTCATTTGATAACGTGTCAACCCAGGAGGTTCAGGGGGTTTAGGATATGGAACATGGTGCTCTCTATAGTTGTTAGTGGTCACCCTTATAGTAGCCATATTTTTACTTTCAACTTTCCTATCCATAATGAAAACATGTTCCAAATAATTTAGGTTCCAAGAGACACACATCATGTTGAATGCTTTCATTTAAAGTGTTGATAAGGAGATCTAACAAATTATCCTCTAGAATGTTCTTTACTCTAAGACTCATCTTTTGAAATTAATGAATGTTCTATGTAATTGGACCTCTTTGCCAAATATTTATCAATTGAAAAAAGAATGTGTTATTCCTAGTATCTCCACAATATTCTATCAATTCATTTGTAAAAGTGGACCAAGAGACAATAGAATCATTTTTTCATTCACAAAGCCATCGGTACCACGAAAATTGATTAGGATATAAATATAAGGAAGAAATAGTTACCTTTTGTAAAATTGGAACTTGGTGTAAATTAAATAGATGTTCCATCTAGAATGTCCATGTTATAGAATCTTTATTATCAAAATTCATCATCGATCTTTGGATTTAAGTAGTTGTGTGATCCTAAGTTTAACTCTTGATGATGCATATCTTGATGTGATGAATGATTCTAGGACTCAATCTCTATGTTCTCCAAATATGTTAAAATATTCCCCATATGTGACTCAGATTCAAAAAAATTGTTCTCCTTATTTTCATTTTCTTGGGTCACAATATAAATTTTTAGGAACTTCTCACTTGGGGTATGTATGATACTGACTTCCATGGAATGTTGTAATCATTCCATCTTTTTATCCATCAAATTTTCCATTTTATCTTCAATTTCCATCTTTTGATCCATCCACTTTTCCATCTTTTCATTCATTTGTTTTTCCATTTTATCTCTAATTTTCCCTTCGAATGATTATGAATGTGTCAAATAAAACCTTTTCAACTCACTATTGCCCATGTAATTGAGTTAGTTCCTCAATTGTGATACTAGGTTCTATAAATATTTATATACTTTAATATTCATGATCGATTTCTTTGAAGGTTTGGTGGGTGCATAATGTTTTTCCACTGCCTCTTTCCATGTAAGAAAAAAATAAATTTTCTTAGGGTTTTCCTCTATTTCTCTTTACCGCACCTTTTGAATCACCTCGAATGAATATTTCAATAAAAAAATATGTAAATTCCAACTTCACTTATCTTTTTAAAACCCTCATTTGGAGATTGTTTTGCATACCAACCTTGAACCTCATATGACTATGAAATTTATACACATCCAAGTCTAAAATTTTGGTCTATTGTATCCTAATATGTCTTCTCTACAATGCCAAAAGTTTGACTAAATTCTAATGTTCCAATAACTTTCCGAAAATGTGTTGATTTGTCATTTTCAGGAAAGCAAGCTTGTATGATGTTCCACTTGTTGAATTTTTCAACTATGATTTTGAAATTTGGACCCAAAACACTATGATATGTCTTCTTTCTAATGGAACTAGTGGCACTCAATTTAGAATTTGGTAGCTTCATATATGATTGTTTTACCAAGAACACATGTTTGAGACTAATTTCACGACTAACAAAAAACCCTAATTTCCACAACTTGCATTTCTCAAAACACAGTGAAAAAATACCTCGAATTTTGACCTAATGTACCTCAATATGTCCTCTCTAAACCCTAAAAATTTTGTTGTCTAAATTTTTTATGAAAAAAGTTATCACAAAAATGGTAGAATGACTTGTTTGAAGAATCCAAACCAATGATCATATTCACTAACACCAAATGTTGCTCCCCAAACTCCCCAAATACCATTAAAATAGAAAGAAGAAGTAAGTCCACACCTTGAAAATGAAATAAAGAGAATGAATAATTGTAGATAAATAACACTCACACTAAACCAACGAAGAAAGAGAAGACCTATTTAAGCAGAAAATAAACAATGACAAACACACACAATACACAAAGATTTTACCCTCGAAACCCTTAACCTGGAAAACCAACATTTCTTGAGTGCCTACTTCTCTCTTGTTGTCTAATTCATTAATAGAATAAAGAGTTACATGACCAAACTTGGTATACACCTAAGACACAATAATCATCATACTTTCTTTCTCTACATATGGACAACCCTGCAACCAATTCAGCTTACATCCAAATTACCATTACATACCTCTCATCTTAGACTTCCAATCACTAAGATTTCTAAGCATAACCTTTTACAGTATTAAATAATATCATCTAAGTGTGTAGGTTTACATAGTTGGTCATAATAGTAGCTAAAAATTTCTGGAAAAAACTATGTGAGTTTATGAAGCATCGACGTTTCGAGTGGACACTTCGGCCATCATCACGGAGAGATAAATCTCTAGTAGTAATGAAGAGAGTGTTATTGATGATGATTTATAGGATGAAATGTGGTGGTCAATCACATTTAATTCAATGACCATTATAAATGACCGTTGGGAAATAATTAAATATAAAACGAATTAAAAGCTCTAGAAAATAGTAATTAGTTAAATAGGAGAATCAATAAAATAATTAATTTGAGAATTAACGAGATAATAGATAAGATATGACTATTGGGAAATAATTAGATATAAGAATATGAGGCATTGACTAGTTAATAAGAGAATTTCTAAATTATTAAATCAATTAATGTGAGAATTAATGAGATGATAGATAGGGTATTACCATTAGAAAATAATTATAATTAAGTAGAAATAAAAATTATGTAAAAATAAAAATGGTTTAAGAGAGGTTAAATGGGTTAAATGGAAAAAATAAAAGAAAAAAATGTGATAAATATGAAGAGTGACTTAAAAGGAGAATTAATAAGTTAATTAATGTGAGAATTAAAGAGATAAAAGATAAGAATACATGATAATGAATAAGGTGAGGGAATTTATAAGATAATAAGCCTAATAAGGGAGGGGTGTTCATTGAATAGAGTTAACAAGATTAAAATGTGGTCATAATTTAGAAAAGGGGGTGTGTGTGAGGTGGGAGAAGGGGTAGATATGGACGAGGGTAAATTAAATGAGTGGAAAATTTCTAGTGAAAAATTTGATGAATAATAGGTTTCTATGATTGGCTAAGTTTGTAGACATATTCATAATTAAATAATTTGGATGTTTTTCGTTTTCTAGTGCTTCTTAAATGATATGAGATGGATAGAAGTGGGAAGAGGCCAAAATTGTGGTTTTTTCAAAGAAGATGAGGTGCTTAGAGTTGTGAGAGTGTTCTTTGATTGTTGATTTAGAGATGCAATTGTGGTGACTGTCGGTGATATGTTCCTTAAGGTGAGATTTGAAGGATCTTCCTATTTGGCCAATGTATGATTTTCCATAGGAGCAAGGAATCTAGTAAATGCCTTGGATATGGATGGGATTAGATTTTCCCTTAGCCAATATGAACATTTGTTTAAGGATTTTGTAGGGTTTAAAAAGAGTATCGATATTCTTTTTAGCCAACAAATTAGAGATATGATAAGTGATGCTCTAGATGTAGGGAAGAGAGAGAATTACAAGCAGAGGGGAAGGAAAAGGGGAGTGGGGGGGGGGGGGGGGGGGGGGCACTTTAGATTTAGGATAGAGGGAAAAGAAAAAATATTTATTGATTTGAGTATTAGAGTAGCCATCATATACAAAGGATTTGGTAAGGAAAGACTTAACTTTTCAAGGACATGGAGAGCAGAGATTTGAATGGCTCAAGTGATAGGAGTTTTAAGAACCATATAATTTTGGGTTGGTGGTGGTGTGAATGGGATTTACTACATGAAAAACCCTAATTTATAGATCCATGCAAATTATTGGCTACAATCTCATGAATCTCAGGATTTTGTTACATATGACTGCCTATTGAACTTTAGTTGACTATGAACCAATCGACCATCAGTCGAACTTCAATTGATCTTCAGTCAGTTTCCATTCAGCCTCATTCAACCTCATGTCATATGAACTCTCGACTTTGGAGTCGATCACTTGGACTTTCGACTTAACCATTGACTCTACTTATCTTTCTAGTCGAATATTCACTAAGTTGATTCACCTCGACTAGGGAGTGGAATGACTTTTTTTTCACTGCAAAAAATATAACAACCCAACAATAACAAGCATCTTTGAGGTGGTAGCCTAGTTTTACATCATATCAAATGCACAAGATTAAATGATCTCCAAAATTAGGTCTAGTTGGTATATCTAGGAGACAAAAAAATACATTTACAATTAAAGGGTATAGCCCACCAATAAAGACAACCTAATATAACAATAAAAATGTAATAAATGGATATCTAAGACTTAATGATATAAACAAACTATTTCACAAATTAACAACATTTTAATATTTTTTTCATTTTAAACCCATATATTAGGGGGTGTCAAATTCATGTCATTCTATTAATATGTGTCAACAAATTTTCTCCTTCTTATACATTTTTAGCGAATGAAAATTTTGATAAAAAAAACCAATTTTGTTGTCGTACTCTTTTTTTTCATCATTAACTTTAAACTTGTCATAAGCTTATTTCCCAAACACTTTTTCTTGTATTATTATTGAATTATCATTATTAAGTCTATTATTTATTCCATCCTTAAGTCTATTATTTGTGTATAATTTATTTTATCATTAAGTCTCTTATTTAAGTCTATAATTTATTTCATCCTTAACTTTTAAACTTGTCATAAGCCTCTTTACCAAACTCTTTCACTTGCATTATTATCGAATTATCTACCTTCTAACGAGTGCTTTTTCATCTTAATAGTCCATGGGGCAGAATTTGTAAGCAACATAAAATAAAAAATGAAAAACTGGTCGCTTCAAATTTAGTTAAAATTATCCTAAAAACGTTGTAACAAATGTGTGAACAAAGTACATTTCGCTACAATCGGTAATAGGTATCCTTGGAGGACTTCAAAGAAGGGACAAAGCACACTCGACCATTGATAAAACTACCTTTCCCAACGCTTACTGTTTCAGACACTTCACATTCCAAAATTGTAATTATATTAAAACATATTCTTATAATAAAAGGAGTTATTATTATTTTTAGATCAACCTCTTAAGCTCTTGTTCAAAACCAATGATGAGAAACCTTAACAGGACAAGGTAGAAATTGAAGCATAGTCTCTGTATATATACATATTGAAATGGGAAATCCACATAAAAATAGCAAATATTTGTGACAATGAGGAACAAGTGGTCCGCTGTGTACGTATGTACTGTGTACAAGATGGTCAGAAGAAGGGATTTTAGGCCATCTTGGCATATCAGAAGGGACGAAACACAATAGGTGTGTGTCTGCAACAATGTTAAATGAGTTGCAGTCATGTCTGTTGATTGAACTCAAGAACTCCAACGAATGAATTGCATGTAATGAATGCAGGCTTTTCGACAGGAAGTACGCGTTTACGTGAAATATGGAGTGTGAGCTGTGAAAGTTGTTCGTCCGGTTGGGATGATGTCCGACAAAGCGTTACATAAGAGACGTCATTTTGTTCTTCCATGAAATCCAAATTCCTTTGTGATTAGTATGGAGATGATGTTAGTGTGGCTCAGACACATACTTATCCTCTTCGTGTTGAATGCCAGTTAGAGCAATAAACTTTACCTAATTTTGTGGCTCCAAAGTGGGTTTGAAGGGTGATGTCTCAGTCCACCTTTCTTCTCTTCTTATCTGATGGATCGTTACCGACTGACATAGGTCATGTGCATTTATTTTTCCATGTTACGAATTGCCACGGCTTGTCTTGTACTCAGCGTTGGTCGCCATAATCATCCACTTTCCAAAACACACTTATTACTGTTTTTTGCTTTCTCTTTTCATAGTTAAAATTCAGCTATTTTTTTAGTAAAAATTCTAAAATTTGGCTTCCATACTTTAATAAGTGAAAGTATACAAACCTAATGAAATAGGGTTTTCTAATAAAATGGAAGTTTGTAGTACAATGAATTTATTTTTGCAATTTACAATACACATCCCAAAAAAATTCCAATCCAAAATTTAAAACATCCAACAAAACATTCCTTTCAATACAATTAATGCATCACAGAAATGGGGAAAGCCATCTCTATGTAGAAAATCACGTTTACATTTGCAAATAAATTGCAAAAAGTATTGGCATGCACAACACAATAGAATATTCAATAAACCCACTGACGGTGGAAATATGAAGTGCAAAGAAAATAAAACAACCGAGGTTAAACATTAATTTATAAACGTTTGTTTTTCACTGTTTCTGTGAAATTATAACTTAGAAGACTGAAAGGGTGACGTGGAAAAGTAGTTGTTAGGGATGAAGATCGAAATAACGTGGAAAAGTAGTTGTTAGTAATAAGGATCAAAATAATGAGACTATGTTGTAATGTTTATTTGATACTAACATTTTTTTCTTATCTCCCCAATGCAACATCTCACTGATGTCGCTCCTGTTTAGCCCTAGCCGCCTTCCTTCTGCAGCTCGGCCTCTTGGCCGTGGCTCTTCTCTCTCCCATGGCAGCGTTAACTTCCATTCGCAGCGGATCTGACTCCAGTTCTCGCAGTCGTACTGTTCAACCTTGCTATGTTGTTCAACCATGGTTGTCTCTTTCTTCTGGTCCTGTTGAGTCTCGGTTTTTTTTCAGTGAGGCTGTTAAATCTCAAATCTCAGCCTGTTTTTCCCCTCTGATCCAAACTCGGTTCAAGAAGCTCCAGTTATTTCTCTTCTCATGGGTTAGGAAGCTAAAGATGAGGAAGATTGTTTTCGGGCAAATGCTTTAATCTCCCGGTTTAATGGGCTTTGGCCACAGCTTGTGGATCTCAATGGTTAGAGCTCATCCCATTGGAAGCCTCTCATTAAGAAAGATTTGTTCATTCACCCCTCTCTGAAAGGTTTCTTCTTTGAATCCTAATGTATTTTTGAATTCACTCCTTACTTCAATCCTGTTGTTCTTTCTTCTACTTCAGTTTGGGTCACTTCCAAATCTGACATTTCTGGGGTGAAAATTCTCCTAGAGATATTGGATCAGCATTAGCAAAATTTCATTTCGAAAGTAAAGAAACTACAATTCATAGTATCACCTCTTATGCCATAATTTGTGTAGAAATGGATTTTAACAAAGGATATCCAACATAAATTATTATGGGTCTCAAAAACTACTCGTGAACCCTAAAGCTAGACTATAAAAGAATCTCCCTGCTATGCAGGACTTGTTTTGAAACAAGGCACATAGCTTCTGAATGCACTAAGGGAAATAGGAAGGCAGGGAAGCAACAATGTAAATCAACCTAGAAATCTTCTCCAAACCCAAATTTTTTGAGCCATGACTCTTCCAAATATGTAGATCTGATGTCCAATTCCAAAGGCATGTTTACTCAGGAGAATCTTTTGAATCATTCAAATCATGTCCCTCAATCAAAGAGTAAGGCTTCAAATTCTCTTGATCCAGGAATCTAAAGATTTAATGCTTGAGATACTCTTGCTACGAGAATAGAAAGAAAGGTTCTTCCCATCTCTCCACCTCTTTCAAGCCTCTTTCAAGTTGGGCAGATGAGGCCGATAAAGATGGAGCAACATTGACAACACCAAAGAAAACAAGTTCTCGAGATTGGGGAAATATGGGGATAGTTGAATCAACATCAACATCACCCCCTATCAAAGAAGTTTGGACGATAGTCGGGTAGAAGAAAAAGACATCATCACTGACACAACCAATGATGACCAAAAGTAGATCCCGAAAAAAAATATAATCATGCACGTTGTTTTTGTCAATTATTAGACCATCAATTTGTCTGAATTTATTCATGTAAGAATTTATGGAATGTAGTATTTTTGAATAACTGGAAACATAGATAAGTGAACTTGAAATCCGGTATGATAAATCCTAGTATTAGACTTAGAATATTTTTTATTTTTATATGTTCTTCTTTACAGCGAATTAATCTTTTATAAATACAATATTAAGAGTTTTTGTTAAAAAAAACTCTTATGGGCATGAAAACTTTGCAAATTTGTTGATCACCTCAACAACCAATCCGAGTACATGAAATTCATCATAGAGAACGAGGTTGATGAGATTCTTGTTTTTCTAGATGTTATTGTTACTAAGAAATCAGATATGTCTATGGCACACTAAATTTTTAAAAAAAAGAACTCTCAATGAGAAATACCTTTATGCTAAATCTCACCACCATCCAACCCAAAAACTAAGTGTTCTCAACACTCTAGCTACCAAAAAAGAAAAAAAATATATCTTAGAAGCTTTTATGAATAATGGTTATAATAAACATCAAGGAGTCAAAGATTTTCAAAATTCCAAGAGAAGACCTAGAATCAAAGAAAACATCAATGAAGTTCCCAAGGTCTTATTGCCTTACATTCAAGAAAAAATGGCTTAAAGTAAAAAAAAAAAAAAAACAATGGAGTAACATTCAAAACCCTTATCCATAATTAAGAACTCTCTAAAATATATTAAATAATCTTGCTAAAATATATTAACAAATTAATTGATCTTGCAATTCATAAAAATGTCTACATGATCCCATGCGCATGTGGAAACCTTATGTGGATGAAATTGGCGACTCTGTAAAGATTATAATCCAAGAGCATGCTCTTTCATAAGTCCTAGTTAAGCACACTAAGCATCATATTTGCATTTATGATGCCAAGATTTTATCCAAGGTTGACCATCATTTCAATAATCCAAGAGCATGCTCTTTCATAAGCCCTAGTTGGCACACTAAGCATCATATTTGCATTTATGATGCCAAGATTTTATCCAAGG
>CBVK0100768638.1:0-20534 GCA_900067695.1 Picea abies | reverse complement strand
AGAAACTGAAACAAATATGCGCAAAATCAAATTCATGATACATAAAAAAATATCATCAACACATTATATCACTGTGAATATCTCGAGCCTCGATGGAGAGTCATTGGCAGGTGGAGTGTTTGGTTATACAACTTGCTCTGAGGCAACCTCTACTGTGGCAGTCTCGATGGATGGGGTTGATGGAAACGGTGGTAGGGGTGGGTGGCATACATGTGCATCCACTGTGGATGGATGCGATGGAAGAGGTGGTGCACATGGGTGGCATGCAGAGGAATCCACTAGTGATGCATGAAAAATGACAAATGTTGGGGGTGGGCAGTGATGGACCCCAACGGGTTGTACAAGTGATGAGAAATCTCTTGGCCTAGAGTAAGCTAACCCAGAAGCAAAGTCCAGGTGCCCAGGGAGTGGAATAGTACTATAACTAGTGAATATGTCCGCAACCTACATACATATTAAAATTAGTACAATAAAGAGAATTCTTGGACATGTGAATAAAATTAGTACAATAAAGAACATTCATGGACATGTGACATGGTACCATGTCACATGTCACATATATAAAAAAACAATTAGTACCATGACCATAAAATTCATCAATTAATCTAGGATCAACCTCCTAATTCTACGCAAAAAAGAGACAGACAAGGTGTATTAAATATTGCAAATCTATGTGAGAAGTATGGTGATGGGGACCTTGAATATATTAATGAAACACCTCATAGAAGACCATAATGTTGACATGTGTGTTGAATATTCTCATATTGTTGATGTACACTCTCTTGTTCCAAAAGAAGCATATCATGATGTTGATGTACACTTGCATGAAGAGAACATTCTAGCAACCATCATCATTTTTTAAGAGGACGAGTGTTTGGTAAGTTATGGTGGATTTGCTTTTAAAAATTTTGAACATGATAATGAAATTTTTTTAAAGTTGAAGAGGACAGATCTTGGAGAGAAACCTTGAAGGATTAAGATGTTTCAAGTTCTTCCATATTCTTGAATGACAAAGAACATCACTACCATAACTATGATGACGTTGGTTCTCTTACTTTGATTGGAAGGTTTAATTTGGACATTGATTTTTATGGTGTTTATGGAGATCCTAATTGTGTCCCAATTAATACCAACAACAAGAGATGTATCGTTGAAAGCACCAATCTACCTTTGATTTCAAATCGGCCTTGACACAATTTCATCATGCAATGGAAGGACAATTTAGAGTTTATCTCTTGTAGTTTTGGACAAAGAGAGGATGTTGAAGTATGTTATACATTTGCTTCTATTTCTTATAATCAACATCTATACATTTTCAGCACCGTAGCATATTTGTGGTATCATGAAGTCAATGGTTATCATGAGGTAGTTGTGATTGAGAGAGAAATCTAGTGAATGATATTTTCATCGGGGACTTATAACTTACACATGAAATTATCAACAAACGAGTGCATTTTTGTGGAAACCACATATATGGGTCAGTGGAAGACGTGTGTGACTTGTGGTGATATTATTCAGCCATAGAAAAGGGGGAAACAAGCCCTAACCTTCAATCCGAGATATTTTTTCAGATTTGTTTTTCTAGACATATGACACATGGAGAATTGATGGATAGCTGATTGATTTATTGTAGATTTTTACTGCAGTTTTCCACTAATTCCTTGTCGCTTGATATGTACCAATGGATTTTTATAGCAACAGGAGAGGAGGATTGTTAGAATATGAAAATATGTTTTTGGAGAGTGTTTTGCAAAGAATACTCATGGATCATGGCTTGTTGATGTGTTGCCCTATTCACATTCAAGAAGTGGTACATATATCAACCCTATCTAGCAGTGGATAGACTATGCTTGTAGAAGAGCTAATTAGCCTTGGTATTTTGTATTCTATTGGAAGTTCATTACATTTTTCAATTGTACAGTGATGAATGTTCCAGAATATTCTTGTAGGATGTTTGATATAGCCTTGTTTTGGTTCATTAGAAAATGCAAAGGAAGATCTTATGTCATTGGTGACATAGTGCAATGGTTGCATTTGTTATTTGATTTTACATAGTAGTGCATACCCCTTTTGTAGAGTCAGATGGGAAGAATAAACTCGATATTTGCAAGCAGTAGATTGCATTTATGCTATGCTAGTTTTCACATTTTAAGTTTGTGCCTTATCTATGGAGCCCCTTGAGAATGAGTAGTTAGATGAACACTATTTATGTTTTTTGTAATAAATTGGGGTTGAAGATATTATGTAGCATGTGAAAGGGATGTGAAGTTTTTTATCCATCCCACCACGAAGAAAGAGCTCTTTGTTTTACCTTAGAAGTACCATTACGTAGAGATTCTAGTGTTGAATTAAGAAGGTTGAATAGGTAAATCAACACTAGAATAGGTGAATCTTGGTAAATCAACACTTCAATTGGATAGGTACTACTCTTGATAAATTCTACCACTATCTTGTTCTAAATTATTTAAGGTTTCCCCCCTTGTGTCATAAAAGAATTGGCCTAAAAAGAGATAATATTGTTTAGATGACATTGGACGATATTTCTTAGTGCCCTTAGGGATGCACTTTGTTAAAGGACTTTGTAACATTTCAAGTGCAAGTTTGGGAGGTCACAATTGTGAACATTTTAGCCATGGTTTTTTTCAAAACCATCCCATTTCCTCTCATATTTTCTATAACAAGTAACCAACTTTCATGGAATCTTACCAACCACTAGTCCATGGGATTCTCTTACCATTTGTAGGCATGACAAGTATAGTAATGATGGGATTCGCACAAGGTCCATCGTAAACAAGAGGGAAAATGTTCATAAGAGACCTGAAGAATAATCTCTCTACCCCCCAAGAATTTCCGCAATACATACTTTCCTTGCACATGAAGTATGCCCTTGCCAAGAAGCATGGGGAAATGTCAAAAATGACTACTCAAGTCAAGATTGGTGCGAAACCCTTGCAAGGAAACATGGTCTCTCAACTAAAAGGTAGTGCATTCAAAAGACAAATGTCAATGTCAAATCACCCATGCACCCCCTTTCCTCTTGCCCTTTTGTGATATCAAAGTCCCTATATTGCTTCCTCAAACAACCTTTTTAGTGGATATTATATTATTATACATGTCTTGTTATACATGCTCTTACATAATCATAAGCACTCCATAGAAACATAACAATCACACTAGAATCACAACTCACTAGTGAGACTCATAAATAGTCACTAGTTAAACCTTAGCTTTAAACATCATATAAAAAATATTTACAATGCATTTCATAATTTTACGATACAACCATTATATCTCAACCCACATGATTTGACTCTCACCACATAATCCACATCATACAAATAATACAAAATTAAACATATTATAATTCTAAGATCAAAACCTAAGTATTATATTAATTGAACGATTAATATATAATCACCACTAATTAATTATTCAATAATAACATGTAATTAATAATTTAATTTGCAATACTTGGTACATTAAAAATATATGTGAAGAGGGAAAAAATCTATTATCATTAAACATGTTTTAAATCTTAAACCTACTCCTTTTGGCTCTTGTTATTCCCATTGTGTTTGTGTATCCCCTTGTCTCATTGTATACTTGCTAAAAGATCTATTATGATTGAAAAAAAAAAAAACTCAAAAAGCATGTTGCTTTGGGTTCTTATTATTGAACTTCGCCAAGTTGTATACTAAATATTAATTATGACAAGTTACATGTTTCAAATGTGACTTTTAGTTCCTATAATATTGTTATAATAGTTTATATTATAAATAATATTTAAAAGGTATACCCTTTAGCTAGAAATCTCTTATGTCCCATTAAATGCCATATATATAATTAACATGGGCTAGGCAATCTTGTGGATGTGTGTACATCGTAGAGATAGTGTAACTCTTATGTCCTATTAAATGCATTATGTATAATTAACATGGGCTAGGTAATCTTGTGGATGTGTGTACATCGTAGAGATGGTGTATCATTTTCTTATAGATGTGTATACATCGTAGAGATGATGTATAGTTTACCCCTTTCAAGGAGAAGTGACAATTTTATCAATTTGATAATATTTATATAATATTGATCTAGGTAATCTTGTGGATGTGTGTACATCGTAGAGATGGTGTATCGTTTTCTTATAAATGTGTATACATCGTAGAGATGATGTATAGTTTACCCCTTTCAAGGAGAAGTGACAATTTTATCAATTTGATAATATTTATATAATATTGATCTTTTATTATTGTTGATTATTATTGCACATAGAGAATGGAAATACATTCCACAATTCAATATGGATTATTATATAATACTGACCTTTTATTATTGTTGATTATTATTGCACATAGAGAATGGAAACGCATTCCACAATTTAATATAGATTATTATTGCACATAAATAGAAGTGCATTCCACATATAATAAAAGTTCATTCCACAATTCAATATGGATTATTATTGCACATGAATGAAAGTGCATTCCACAATTCAATATGAGTGAAGACCTTTTATTATTGTTGATTATTATTGCACATAGAGAATGGAAACGCATTCCACAATTTAATATAGATTATTATTGCAAATAAATAGAAGTGCATTCCACATATAATAAAAGTTCATTCCACAATTCAATATGGACTATTATTGCACATGAATGAAAGTGCATTCCACAATTCAATATGAGTGAAAAGCGTAATTCAATATGGTTGAAAAGTGTCACTAGAAAAGGTTAGATTAACTCCATAAAAATAAAAAATAAAAAGCAACTTACTTATATATATAAGTATCAATTCAAAGTTTTTTAAGCACCTAAAAAAAATTAAGTCTGGGTTTCTTTTTAATTCCTCCCAATACTTAATAGTTCAAAAGGATCTGTGATAATTATAAAATATTATGGAGTCCATACCAATACACATAAATTAACATGGACTCATTTGTGTAACCTTTTCTTATCTTTGTTATTCTGTCCCTGGAAAAAAGGAAACTATCTTTGTTATTCTGTCCCTAGGCACAATTGGGAAAGATTGACTACCATATTCAATTTTGTTGTTCTCACATAATCATGTTCAGTTATGTATATATATTTGCTAGTAGCCTGGCATTTATCATCCTAAAATCACCTAAAATTGATTTTTAAGTTTTTCTTCGGAGCTCAGCTATTCACCAAGCAAATACAAGTTATCTTCATGGCTAAATGCACAAAAGAAAAAATATCAAATTGTGCATGGTAATGCCATAATCACAAAAAAATATGAATGAGTAGCATAAAGTTCCTGATTTGGATCAGAAACGATGCTTATTCGCCCTCTTTGTATTTCCACTTCCAAGGTTAGAAAGAATCTTCAAGACAGCAGGATCTATGTTCTCGTCATAATTAGGTGGAACTAAATGCATGTCCTTTTGCTTATGCTATATATCTTATAATGGGTGCATGAAACCATTGCATGCGCCATCAAATATTCTCCAACGTACAATAAAGGAAAAGAGATTTGCATACAAACATGCAAGCTATGCGAAACTCTGCAAATAATTGTCTCATCTACTTAATAAGGCTTAGTATAGCTTTATGGGAACCTCCTCAAAACTCTTAGTTATAGTTGCAGTTGCTTTGAATAGAACTGTCTTCAAACAAGCCTAATGTACATCAAGATAAAGTGTTGAAGAAAACAAAATATTCTGAGCTACTGCTTTCGTCAACATCTGTATTTTGTAAGGGCATTGGAAACTTAAACAGCAAGTATCCCCTTCCTATGAAGCATACTATGAACCAAAAACCAAATAGCTTGACTGATAGGATAATGGACACTCACTACAGATGGCTGTGGTTATTGGCTTTCCAGATTTGGATGAGAATGTATTGCAAAGAACTACTGCAGCATGAACCTTTCATTGTCAAGTAGACGGCTTGAAGTTATTGAAAGACAGTAAGGATATGTTTGATCAATTTGCTGGTGCAGACTCGGATGAAAGTAACTCAGCATCAGGTTCAGATGGATATAACCCAGAATCATTTGATGATTCAGTATGTGGAACCACTACTTTACTGGTATATCAGGGTTAGTCGTCTCGATTGTCTCTGTTGAAAGGCTTGAAAGCACAACAGAGTTCCCATCTGACTGTGTCATGGGAGTACTGCCATCCATCACAGGGACATAACGTCCTTCAATAAAACCTTGTTCATTGAGTATACTTACGAATCTATATGTTACCTGCAATTTGAATAGACTTAAAGGTCAGTAATTTGATGATGCATAGTGCATAAGATAGCAAATCTGTTTCAACAAAAAACCAGCTCTAATAGCTGGTATGAATCTGAAGGAACAAGTTCTCACTGGACTTCATAAACAAGCCATACCTCTGGCCTCTGCTTTAAATTTACCGACACAGCTCTGGACATGGCAGATAATTTTCCTTCCAATAACTTGCTCTTCAAATCCTTCTTTACAAGGGGAGTGAACTGCTGATCAAGAGAACGTGCTGCATATAACCAAGATATGACTGTGGCCAGTAGGATAACTCCAAGATATGGTGTTGAATTAGCAAGTGATCCAAATCCCAATATGAGTACTTGCTGAATGAGTGCACCTCCTGATTTCCCAAGTGGATTGCAGACCACATCTACTGCAGCTTTACCCTTTACCTGTTCAAACAATCACCCACAGTTACCTTTTACAGTTCAAGGAGTTTGCATGCATGTGTGTGTAATACGTATTGCATGTGGCATTTGTTGTGACGAAGGGGAGAATCCAGGATTAGTGAAATTGACTGTCATAACCCACTATGACATATGTACAACAGAATATCTTAAGGACAGCAATTTCAACAAGTGGAAAATGAAATGGACCTTGGTATCTTCATCAAGAGGAATGTAAGCCATTTCTTTGCAAGGATCAAACAAGCTGTACTTTGCACTCTTGCTGAAGATATTCTGCATGGCTCCGACGTAGACTGCTGCTAGCAATGGTGTGACTCCAAACTTAGCCATCATTGGAGTTAATGAATCACTACCTAGCACCAATGCAAAGAATGCCACTCCTGTCACAAGCAGCACGGTTGGGGTGATGGTAGCTGCAACACCCCATCCATATTTTCTGAATATATATCTGCTTAGAAGCATCATGCTGAAAGTAGCAATTCCAGTGTAAGTAGAGAAATCCCCCATAAATGCTGAGTACTCGTTAGGACTTGGAAACTGCATCAGAAGACACATTAAAAATAGTTAGAAACTTAGATTCTGAAAGGGCATAGGAATAACCAAAATCATAAGAAGGCACACAAGAGCCTCATCCTTCCAAAGTCTGTAGCAAATAAAAACAGCATGCATATTCTCCCCATAACATTTTAAAGAAGGAAAGCCTCAAAGCAAACAAAACGAATTAATAAAACAAAGAACAAAATGCTATGGTTTTGACAATGGTGATAATCCTCCTAATACAACTAGAACTAATATAAGAGGAAAATTCGAAATAAATGAGGTAGTCACATCCGATCCAACACAAAATGCTTAACTTACGGTTTCTTAATGAAGCTAGATTGTACAATTTAAATATGATACGAAATAAACCCCAGAAATACCTGAGCCTTCAGTTTGGACTTCCATGTCACTTCAACCAGATTTATACTTATTCCATAGGCTACAACAAGAGTAGCCAGGTCTCGCACATACCTCGAGTTCAGCAAAAACTTTGCACTCTCAACCATTCCCAGCTTGGGTTTTTCTTTCTGCATGCATATTAGCCACCATCAGTTGACAAGACATTTCATTTGAGGGCAAAGCTTAACTAAATCCATCAACCAACGCCTTGTTTTATCTCCAACATATAGGACAGGCAATTATACCTTTTTCCTTGCTTCTCCCTTTGGTAGTGTTGGATCATTCACCACATATTTGTTTGTCCACCAGTAAATTCCAGCGATTACAAGTCCCAATGAAGATACCAGGCCCATCATTCCTCTGAGTGATACAGCCCAGCCATCCACACCTGGTCCCAAATTTGTCCTAAGATGTGAAAAATATTTGACAGTACGGCCAGAGAAGACCAAGGCTACATTAGCCCCCAATCCAAAAAGAGGATAAAACTGTTTAGCTTCATCAACAGTTGTAATCTGTCATGACAATGATAAATATTATTAGTTCTATTTGGGCAAAATTCAACTAACAAAAAAGATAAGACCATAGTTGCCGCTATTACCAGTCCATGACCATGTTCTTAGGAGGTAATTTTTATTAAGTGTGATCAGAAAGAAAAAATAAATCATAGCTAGCCAAAGTCCCTATTGCCAGTAAATTTGGACATCTTTGGAGAATCGTGAACTTGACCAAGTCGAGTGGAGATGGCATAAAGCAGGACTTCGAAAGTTTGAAGAGTTGAAAACTTAGTGCGATGGAATCTGTGCCAACTTGGTGGAAAGTATGGCTAAATGTAAAATAAGATGTATAAAAGGTCCCCTTGACCTTATGTAGAGCTCATGACAGCTAAGTGAAGTAGTGAAAAGTGATATGTAGGGACTTGGAAAGATCTCTGACACTTTTTGGTATCAGAGTGAGTTATATAGGTAGAAGTTAGCACTGATGATGCTGTGAACTGAATATTGTATAAGCTGGCAGAATGTATGTTTCTTTTAGAAATAACAAAGCTACTGTATATTTCCAGTCTATCTGATTCCGTCGAGTTCTGTCATGTGAATCTTTAATAAAATGTCTTAATGATATCATCTGAGATGAATTTAGCTAGTTTCTGGTGTTAGAGACTTAGAGTAAGCACAACAAATTATCAAAAAAAAACTCCCCAGATGATGGAGCAATGGTGGCCCAAACAATGCACAACTGCCCATGGAATTCAGATCAATACAGCACTGCGTGTAGAAAGGATGTCACTATGGTAATTGGCATCTGTCTTGAAATATACTGCCTAAACAAGAGCTAGCCCAGTTGCTAAATCCTTGGAAGCATATAAGGACTGGCATTATCGAACCCAAGACCAAACTCAAACTCATTTCTTCTGTGCTTGGAAACAATATGAAAACAACCCAAAATAAACCCAGTTCTGGAGAACTGGGTCCATAAATTGTGGAAGCACGATAGATTGACATAAATGCTCACCAAATAATGGGGGAAAACCTTCCCCCCTCTAGATGATAGTCAAAAGCCAACGGGAATAAGAACAACCCACTTCTTTTCTGGTTGAAATTTTGCTTGCTCGCAAAAACTATTAGCAATCAGAAATCAGAAGCTGGAAACCACTCCTTATCAGAATCGACAATAGAGAGGGGAAAAGAAACAGTTAGAGCAGGAAATAGTCCATTTGTTTCCTTTTCTTCTCAATCATATTCTTTGAAACCGTGGGATGAAAGGAGTTCTCAAGTATCTGACCACTCGAATTCTATTTGAACAGTTGCATAGAAAATTGCAAACTCATAAAATGGCCAACTATTCCTTGTAATGGAGAAAATCAAAATTTTGCATCAGCAAACAATGGTTGACATTGATTAGGTGCATGACCATACACATGATAATAAACTAATAAACTCAAACAGCAAACATACCTGATTGGCAAAACCCCAAAACAGCACCGAAACAACCACACTTCCCCATAGCTCTGCCATGACATAAAACACAGAAAACGTCCATATACGAAGAATAGCAATCGGTCCCAAAAAGTTCGGACCTAACATCTGAAGAAGCTTATCTGCCAACCCTATGGGGTGCAAAACATCTTTGAGAGGATATAGAAAAAACCCAAATGCACCGAAGAAGCCGATGAAGGGGAATATGCAGGAATAAAAAAGTGCTTCTTTGGATAGAACATTAGAAAGCTTAGTGTAGATGATCATGAAGCCAATGGCCGCTGGCAGGTTGACCCAAGTCTTCAAAAATGGTATAATCTCTGCACTACTGCCCTCAGCTGTCACAACCAGCACATCCTTTGTATCTCTCAGAATGGTGTAGTTAAATAATATGAAAAAGAACATAAATCCTAGAGGTATCACCTTCTTCAGTGTTTTAACATCTGCACCAAAGAATTTCTTTGGAGGAGCTACAGGCACTGAGGTAAGGTCTCCTGCCCAACTGGAGTCGGCCGCTGCTGCTGCAGCTTCCCCTCTGATAGACAAACGCTCTGAGAACTTCAAATTCCTCTGCCTCAGAATTCTCATAGTTGTAAAGAATTGTGAAGTTTCCACAGCTGTCTTCCTTAAACCCTCAACACGAAACCCCCCGCTAAAACCCAAAGCAGCCGGATGATGCAACAGAGATTCTTTCGACTTCTGCAACATGTTGGATTTCAGTCTTGCACAACATAATACAGTTTTTGAGGAATTTCTAAGTCCAGGAATTGCATGTAAATATGGCGAACTTCTTATTCCACTGGCCATGTGGGTTCTGGCCATTTTATTGATTGAAGGCAGACAGGATAGCCCTCCAACACAAGCTCCTTCCATAATGCCGAAATTCGCAAGAAACAATAGAAAGAAAAGGCTTGAACAGATGTACCCAACAGGCTAAATGCAATTCTGGCAATAACCCACGACAGCAAATGCACTTTTGGTAGTGCCCTGCAGCATGAAACGCAATCCTCTTCGCTAACTTTCAGCCAACACTTACACTGAATCCTCTTCAGCTTGGCAATCAAATATCCAGACTCTGCCCCTGCATATTCAACTTAGACAAACTGAAACTACGCATATTAAGCCCACCAGAGTGAACAGTATGAAGATTTACCTCTGGACTCATACGTGGAGATGAGATAGCTGGCGCAGGTTGATTCTCAGAGTGAGTTTTGGGTTTCTTTCTTCCTCGCTCGCTGTTGAGCCGAGCTACTATGAAATGGATATGCAAAGCTCATATTGATGTAAGGAAGGATAACTCCAAGGCTGAGGCTTGGACCGGGCATGCAAATCCATTGTGGCTCTTTCATATCATATTGTCCATATGCATGCAATCATGCTGCTTTCAAACTGCCTACTTGGCTCTTTCCTCTCCTTCGTACAAAATGATATAATTCCTCCATCATAACATCATACCATAACCATGAAAATTAATCTAGAATTCCCGTGTTTTTAATCGGTCCAATTATTTGACGCCTAGTCATTCCATTCTCTTTCCTGTATTTTTGGATCAATCCAATATTTCGAGCCTAGTCATTTCATTCCCAGATCCCATACTAAAACATAAACCTGAAGAACAAACTATTGAGTTTGATAAAACGTTCAATCGATTCAATCTGTCAATCTTGCTTGGAGATAAAGTTATCTCTGAAATGGTGATTTGTCTCACATCGTATAGATACAAAAAGATATGATAAATGGCATTCGAGCTTTACTAAACAGTCCACGTTGCGAAAAGACAAAGGAAATATTGAGCTTAATCAATCATGGCTGAATTTATTACATTGTAATTTTATAATTATTTTAATTAAATAAAAGACACTATCTCTTTGAAGAGGACATGCACAAACAATAAGGGAGAGGAAGAGCATTTAGGTCATTGGAAAATTAATAAAATAATTTTATGTTTAATTTTTATATTAATCTTTTAATATAAAGTATTGGAAGGACATATGAGTATTGGTCCTAACTTTAAATTAAGAAGTTTTTCAAGTTATTTTTGGATAATATAGATTTTATAAATTTGAATTTATTAATTTTGTTTTTTTATTAAAATAATTTAAATTTAATCTATTTAATTCATTCCATTATATTTAAAATTAAAAAAAAATCCACATCATTTTTACCATAAAAATATGTATTTAAATCATATTCAAATATAATATTTTCTAATCAAAGTTAATATATTTTATAATTTATAAAGTTAGTATATTCTATAGTTTTGAAATGAAAAACACCTTACTCACTTCTTTTTTTTTTCTCTAAAACCAATATAAATTTAATAAATTTTAACAATGCTTTATTATGAATAGTCTTTTTTTTCTACTTCATCTTCAAATTAGGTGCAAATACCACATTGCATCATATTGTTAGATCCAAAATTAAAACACTCTTTAACGTTGCTTTTAACTTAATAGGATGTATGGTTATTTTAGATTTTAAATTTCATCACCTTCATGTAAAGGGTTTTTTTAGAATATTTTATTTTTTTAATATTTCGAATATTTAATTGAATTATAATTTTATAGAATTTATTTATAATTTCATTTAATTTAATGATGAATAAGGTTGAAGCATGTTAATTTTCATTTTGGTTAACAAATAGTAAATTGTCAAGATTTACAATGTAGCTATAACTTTAAAAAAAAAAAAAAACCTAAAACCAAAAGATTTTAATCTTCAACTTCTAAACCTAGCCATTAACATACTCTTTTATCATTCATGTTCCTCTTCACTTATGAAAGTGAAGGAAACGTGAGGTCTTACAAACTAGTAATGCACTAAAGAAATAAGGGTTATGTGGTGATCTAGTGTAATATCTTGTTTTTTTGCCATTTAGATGTTTTGGACTTAATTTTAAATAACTAGATATAATGGCAAGAGTTAAGTTATATAAATGATCTTGTGTGTAAATGATGTAAATAATGTATATGAATTCCTAGTGTGGAGATCAAGGACAAGGACCAACTAGTGAATGTCTTGGCATGTATTTTTGATAAATATATTTTCAATATATCATGAGGCAGACTTTCTATTTTATTCTCAATATATATAAATATGATTTTGAAAGTTAATACAAAAGGTCCAAGGCCAGCTGTGACAGAGCACAAGAGTAGTTATGAGTCCACTAGAGGGAAGATGAAAGCTATTGAGAAATAATCCTAAGCTTCCTTAGTTGCATAAGTCTCCTAATCTTCATCTTTTTACCATGTGCCTTATTAACATCCCAACCAATAATTAATGAATGTAGGTGGCAATTGGTGGGGAAGTCCTCCTTCCATAGTTATGAAGGCATGGGGATTGAGTACCAACATTGAGGAGTGTGAGAGAATTTATTTCCCATAGGAATTTGAACCTCATAGGGATTCAAACATCTGGTTTTTTGTGCACTCTCTTCATGCAAATTCAAAGGGACTTGTTAGAGGTGCATAGTCTAATGGAAATGCAAGGGATCCCATTGGTATGAGGATGGACTTCAATTTAGGATGGGGGGGTGTGAAGCATTAAATTGTGTATTCCCATGCTATGTAAAAGTGTCCTCATTCGAACCTATAAGTGACTAAGGAGAGTTGAGGAAGAAAAGGTTGTGAGCTTGAGAATAGTAAGTTGAGGAAGAGAAGGTTGTAAGCTTGAGAAGAGAGATGGAAGGCTATGAAGAAACATAGAGGCTAGGTTGATAGGAATCCATGACCATTTTCCCTATAGATTGTTGCTCAACCTATGCTCAAGAGCCAAGATATGACTCTATTGAGTTGATCCTAAAGGTAGAGAACAAGTTAGACACCTTCTATACACACTAAATAGCACTGGAGGAGAGACAAGAAAGATCTTGATGGGACCTGGTTTTAGCATGACTATATCACCTTTTTCCTTTTATTTTCACACTCTACCACTCTTTTTATATATCTTTTAACCATAATTTTAACCTTTTGTCTCATAAATCATTCAAGCAAATAGTGTTCTATATTTATTGGAAAATTAGTGAATTCTATAGTACATTTGATAGAAAATTTATCTTTCATACCTAACTTGTAGATAAAGATGTTACAAATTTGATACATGCTACTAAAGGAAAAGGAATGATGTGTTGTGAAAGAGTCTCATTTGATACATAACCCATCTTCTATAGATCTAGTCCTAAGCAATATGATGAAGAGGGATTTTGCTTGCTACATAACTCAGATCCACATATATAATGTATCACTACAATTGATGTTGTTGCAACTCCAGATCATCATAACCAAATGCCGAAAATATAAGATGGTGAACATACCATTTGTCGTCAAATATCGATTCCTGAGAATCACATTGCTACAAAACCGTGGATCAACCATTGGATTCTAGTTTTCCAATATTATGTTGTTGAGATCTAGTTGTTTCGAAACTACAGGACAATGACAAAAGTTTCAATGATGTACGATCATATTGTTGTTTTGCACATGCCATCCTTGACTACAAATACAGAGCACTTTTAGATAATTCTAGATCATTTTTTTTTCCAGAAATTGATTTAGTCTTATAATTGATTTCTTTTAAAAATCAATACTTTGTTTCGAAGAATCAACGATTCTTCAATTTTGTGGCTCACTAATTGTCGTCAATTGTCAATGAAGTTGAACCAAATGCATTTCTTTTGAACTTATATACAAGGTAGCATAGCATATTGAGAGAGAGAGAGAGAGAGAGTAAAACAAAAACACAAAATTTTGTTATAAAACCATATGTATTCAATACAAGACATATTTTGTTGAATTTATGAGTATCGACTATTGAAGTAACTTAGTGATGTAGTACTTCATCAGTACCTTGCTTCATAGAGAAAGGGATCGCTCTAGATGAAATTGGTGTTGCTTTACTTTCCAATTTTACTTTCTATTTTTTCTTACGATTTTATTTTGTCAATTTCCATTTTAAATCTGATTCCTTGAATGTTTGCAAAGATAATTTAAATTTATTTTTTTTGAGTGGTGTTTTTTAGCACGTGTCGATTCTTCTCACACGTCGGCTCATTATTGATTGATATAGGTCATGTTGCTATAGAACTTGAGAATTAAATCACCAGTTGGATGTTTCTTGTTATAGCCTTTGTTTTCAGTAAATTTGAATTCGATTTATAGATAGTCATTAAGCAGTTTAATTAAGGTGTCTAACTACATTGGTAAAACCATGAAGCCTTGCATATATTTTGCATGAGACCTCATCAGATTTACAAGCCCTAGGTTGATAATTGAATGCATAAGTAAACTAAAAATCGTGCTACGAAATTAATAGGAGATATAGTGGACCTATCATTTTTGGCGTCATTGTCGAGGAAGTGTCAAAAGACTTTGGGGAATATTTAGTTTAGTAACACATGGTACAAGGATTTGCATTGTAAGAATAGTCGGCATTCCTCTATATAACATCTCATACAAAGTGTTTTTCATTTAGAAGCATATAGATGCATGAGAAGAGATATGAATTCAAGAGCACGAGCACATGGTGCAGTGAGAACCACTCACGATACTAACCAGTCTAAGGTAGACAAGGTCAAGGAGAAGGCGCAGGAACAAAAATCCATACTCAACAAGGTCATCAGGATTATATTCATGAATCGGTAACAAAAACTTCTTCTGCAACAGAGGTAGAATTTTTCCCTCGCACTATAGAATGAACAAAAACAAAATAATTGATTAGTGGGCAGCCTGATTCAAACTCGGAATCTTAGAAAAATCCAGTTCATGAACCAGAATATTCTGAAGGGTCGATTTTTCCTCGAGAATCAAAATTATCTAAGGGACCATTTCCTAAGGATTGTATGTTTATCACCATGGCAGCAGAAGAGGGAGATGATTTTAACATAACTTTTGATTTTCTAATTAAATATTTTGAAGAGGAAGCACCTATGAAAAATATTTCTCCCTCGAGTATTCCTAATTTTAATGGTTTGTCCAGTGAAGATCCAAATACTTTTCTTTTTTAGTTTGATGTTCTTTGCAGAAGTTATGATTATACAACAGATGCTCAAAGGTTGAAATTGTTTCCTACCATGTTAAATAATGGAGCATTATGTTGGTTTATGGGACTTGGTGGGAAGAGTATCGGTATGAGGGATGTTATGAAATAAGCAAAATTCCTAAAAAAGTATCAAGATTCCTGCAAAGCAAGAGACCTGGGTGAGGAAATTTTCAAGATGACTCAAAACGAGGATGCAAGTTCGGAAGATTACATGGAACGATTTTAATACAATTTGCAAAGATCCAAACAAAGTAAGATGGATAAGGATACTATGCAAACAATTATGATAAGAGGTATAAGATATGATTGTCTTAATCTTTTGAATTTAATGGGAGGAAGAGACATTTCTCAAATTGAGTATGATCATATTTGGGAATTATGTAAAATATATTCACGAGGAAATCCAAAACATGGAAAAGGTATTAGAGACATTTTTGCGAAAATTACTAAACCATTAGGAGGAGGAGTTACGTGTGCAGAAATTAGTAATTTATTAGAAAATTTTAAAATTGATATGCTTAGCACATTAAGTTCATAGTTTGATATGGTATAGGTTAAAAACAAGCAAGCATAGGTTGAGAAAGAACTATCCATATTTTTCTCAAAGTGTAGAAAAAGACATCCTTTAATAGAACGTCCATTGAACAATGTTGAAGCATGTGGAATTTGTGAGCAGGATCCCACTACCATTAGTTTCCCTTCTTTACCTAAAGTAAAAGTTGTGTATCAAGGAACTGATGAAGCGATTAAGAAAGTTTATTTTATTGTTTAAAAGAGACCATGGCAACCATGATCACCATGTATGAATCATGATCCTTCTCAATCATTTAATTCATTTATGAACAATCAAAAAATTCCATATCCTCCACAATATTGGTATCTTATGCACCTTGGCCACAATATCCACCACAACCAACACTGAATTATGAGTGGTCTCAAGGGTGGTGAAGTTTACCTATTGGAAACTATCAAAAACAAGTTATTCCACAATTCCTTTAACAACAAAACCAACTACCTCGACAACAACAACAATTGCAGTTGCTTTCTAGTAGTCCTCAACCAATACCACAACTACTTGTACAACACACACCTAAACCGAACAATAAAGAGACTCAGTCCACTTACACTATTGAGTTGTCTACTTTTATATCTTGCTCAAGCTNTGTACAACACACACCTAAACCGAACAATAAAGAGACTCAATCCACTTACACTATTGAGTTGTCTATTTTTATATCTTGCTCAATTTTCCCTGTTAATTGTCAAGGAGTCCATTTAAGATCAGGGAAATTTCTCAATAATCGAACAACTCCAATCATCTTTGAGGAAGAGGAGGAGGTTCAAAATCAAGTAGAAAGTCAACTAAACAAAATAAATTTACAAATATTTCTCCAAATACTTCACCAATTATTTCCCCCAGAAAATCAAATCAACTACAAACTAAGGATGAATTGTTACCTCCCTATCCAGAGACGTTAAATATTGATAAAACTATTTTTTAGTCTAACTTTAGGGGAGTTGACAAATGTGTGCATTAATATTTCATTATTTCAGGACATCAGAGATGTACCCATTTATGTCAATACTATAAGAGAATTGTGTTTAAAAAGATGTTAAAAAAAGAGGAAAGATCATGCTGTTGTCCAAGTAATTGGTCAACTCACGGATTTGATGCTTGGAAAATTTGTTACTGCCAAGTATACAGATCTTGGTAGCCCTTTTTTTTATGTATACTTTAACAATATTTTCATCCCTACTACTTTGATTTATTTAGGTGCTACCATAAGCATGATGACTAGAGAAACCATGAAAAAACTTAAAATTGACCAATTTGCGCCAAACTTTTATCGTCCTTCAAATGGTTGATCGGTCTACTATTGAACCTAAAGGTATTTTAGAGGATATAATTATCTTTGTAGACTATTGGGAGTATTCAATGGAATTTATATTTATGCAACCAAAATCCAACCTTGGGGGTTATCCTTTAATCCTAAGTAGGCCATGGTTGACCATTGTTGATGCCTATATCAATCGCAAATACTGAGATATGACTATTTCCTATGGTAATGCTACTAAGAAATTAAGTATGTATCCTCCCACTAAACCAAGTTCAAATCATGAAATACCTTTATGGGTTGAAAATGGGGACAATGATGAAGAAAACGTTCAACAATAATTTATGGTTGATTAATCCCTTGTTTTTAAAGAAAAAATTGATGATGATCTCATTTGGCATGCCATAATCGATCGTGAGTCTCACACTAATGATGTTGTCCAAATGTTTTTGGAAGTATTTTCATCTTCCCTTGTAAAAAATGAATATAGCCATATGCTTGTTTATCTATATCTCACATCTCCAATTACCACCGGTATGCCCATTGAAATCAGCCTGGAAAAAAAAACACTCAATTATAATCCAAGACTAGAAAATTTACAAAAGAAACAACTCATTGAGTTGCTACAAAAGCATGCTAGTGCATTTTCCTGGGAATATATCGATATGAAGGGAATTCATCCCAATATTTGTACCAATCATATTTACATTGGAGAAAATTTCTAACCTATTAGACAACCCCAACATAGATTAAACTCTACAATGAGAGAGATAGTAAAAGAGGAATTACAAAAACTCTTGAACGTAAATTTTATCTATCTTATATCGGACAGTCAATGGGTTTCACCCCTTGTCATTGTCCCGAAGAAAAATGGGAAATGGTGAATTTCCATAGATTATAGAGAATTGAATAAATCCACTGCAAAATACCATTTTCCTTCACCTTTCATAGACCAAGCCTTAGATGCGTTGGCAAGGAAAATGTATGTTTCTTTCCTCGATGGGTTTAGTGGTTTCTAACTGTTATCACATATAATTGTAAGGGGGTGTTTTCCCTAAGGATTTGGATCTTGGGCGAAGAAAATGCAAGAAAAGGGGTTTAAAAACCCACCATATGCATTTTATCCAAAGACGAGGTGTCTGAAAGCAAGGAACAGGTGGCAATAGATCAACATTTCGCTGACTCACGGAGCGGAAAATTCAAAGGGCAGAGTCATGAGGACTTGTGAAACGTGAAGTCATGAAGCGATCTGGGTCGTTCATTACAAAAGGACAAGTGGCGCGGGATCAACCTGGAGGAAGTCGTTTCGGAAAAGCTTAAGTGAGAAATGTCGTTAGTCGAGGTCCTGAAATGTCGATAGTTGAGGTCCTAAAATGTCGATAGTCGAAGTGTCGATAGTTCAAGGTCCCGAAATGCCGATATGATCTGGATCGTCCAATGCAAAGAGACACATGTCACCCGATCCAAGAGATCGTGATTTCATGACTCGGAGATTTCAGCATGGAATACAATGCAAACTCGTGAATCGCTAAATCCCAAAATGCCTGGGAATTAGGCCCACGATCACAGCCCAGGGGCATATGGAAAGCATAGCCAAAATAAAGGTAGGCACCTGATTGAGTGACAGGCAGCTAAAGTTGTTCGAGGTGATGATCATGATCGTCAAATTCAAGGCAAATCCGACTGTTGATCCAGATGGGTTGTTTCGCGTGTACGAGCATCAGGATATTTGAAATCAAGGGGAGTGAAAACTCTTGAAATGCGAAATCTTGAGATTTCATATGGATAAGCACAAGGTCACGGCCCGTGGTTGTGTGGGGCAAGAGAATGGAGCCGTGCAAAATATCTAAGTGCCCGTCTTGGTCTCAGCAGAAGATCTGCGTGGTTTCAATATGTTGAGATCATTTGGAAGGAATTGTGGGCACCACCTGGAACATTCATGGGTGTCAGGCCTCTCCCTGATCCCGATGAAAGTAGTTAATGAAAATGGGGAAGGTGGTTGAAACCTCATTTCACCACGTAAATAGAAAGCATGGAAGAAATGGTCATGGGAGCAGACTATCAGCCCAAAGTTCCCCTATCAGTGGATTCTCCTGCAAAGCCCATACTAATCTGAGATCGTGTCTAACAGAAGAATGCAAGTGCAGACTAAAAAAAGAATATGAAGATGCAAGGCTTTGATTAGAGTTCCCAGGTCACACTCCTGGTGGTTGCAACAATTCTCAGTATATGTATACAGTTTTGATTTTTTGTAATGGTCGATGGTAGAGCTAAGCTTCTGTATTGTAATGTTTTAATGAAGCTCTAGTTCTTTGGTTATGTAACTTGATATGAGATTTATTGTTTAATGAAAGCCAACTTCTATTTCCATCTTACTTGTGTCTTATACTCAATGTTCATGATCGAAGGATTCACATGGATCGTGGTGACTGTGTTGTAATGAATGTTTGATTGAAATGCAGTTATAGCGTTTTCAGTTTCCTGAAACTTCGAATTCAAGTGGATCTTATTTTAAGAGTTTTTCCTCCTTAGGCTGCTGGAAGACCTGATGTCCAGAGTAGACCTTTACATCTTGTTCTCAATTTCTTCCTCCTACTCACCCTTACTACAACTTACTAGCTGAAGTTAATCGAGACCTCGTTTTCTTGTGCACACTGCCCCAACTTTCTGAGTTAAAACAATATTCTCTCGAGTCTGCCCCATTTGACCTCTTTAAATCCATTAACTGTGACATATAAACTGATGGGTATTGGGCTTACCTCTGTCACAATCCAAAGGTGACTTATGGTGCTAACATTACTGGCGTCGTTGTCGGGGAACGAATTGAAGACATTTCCCTGGGATAGAACAATAAAGAAGCTTTTGATTCTGAAGGTGCATCAGATATCGGAACCATTGAAGATTGAAACTATGTACCTGGTGACTCCATTGTTTCATTTGACCTAGAGAGGATTATTTAAGAGCGGGAAATCTTTCTCATAAGGTTTTTTTTTGTTGTCCTGGATTGAAAATCTCTCTAGGAGAACGATTATGACAAGATCCGGTCTTTGATGGTGAACAAAGACCAGACACTTTCAGGCTATGCATCATTCACC